>KE504754.1:19259-35360 GCA_000441515.1 Elaeis oleifera | reverse complement strand
AAACCCTCCTTACATTAAAAAAAAAAAAAAAAATACCCTAGAGCCATTAAAATTCACCAGGGAAACCACATAACTCTCCTTCTTTAATCTATTCTACATTGAAAATTTCAATATAAAAGACAGCTCTGGCTAACAAGCTGAGTCAACTTAGGTATTCTTTTAAGTTACACATTAATAACTTTTTTTGAATCTTTTTTTTTGAAAATTTTGGAAGGCTCTCAATTCCAAATCTTAATGGAAAAAGATAAAAATATAAAAATTTAAAGAATCTTAATGGTTGCCTTACCGATTTCCTGCTTGCTCTGTTCTGTTGCATTGTCCTGTCCTGAAACTCCACCTAAAGAAAGAGATCATCAATTCCAAATCTTTGGTGACGCTCAAAATTATAATATTACTTAATCAAACCTCAACAATTTGATGTCAAACATATCATCAGAATAACAAATTGTGAAAGCGGCTTACCCGGTTGCTGAGAATGTATTGTCTGTTCGGCCTTGGGAGTGCTTGGAGCCACATGAACTGTTGGTTTTAAACCCACTGCAATGTTGATCAGCATCAAGTAAGTGTTTCATCAAAAAAAAAGCATCAAGTAAGTGCTCAAACATAAGAATTTAGTCACCGAATTCAACCAAAGCCAATCACAGCATCCGATGATATAAAGTTGCATTCATCAAATTCATAAAACCATGCATGGCAGAGGTTTGAACAACTTACGAATGGGAAAGGGATTGATTGAGGTTGAGACACCACAATGAAGGTCATCGAGACGAGGAAGCATCCGATCACAAAACCACCAATCTGAACCTATGGGACTCTCTGTTCGAGTTCCTGGCCAACTTCATCTTGTTTGCCATATGTGGTGTGGTGTTTCCTTCAATCTTTCATCACTCGCAGAAAGGTGGCAGCGTTTATGAAGAGGCTGAGAGAGGGAGGTGGTGGTTAGGCTGCCGCATCGTCTCTTCTATTGACCTTAGACATTGAGGCGTTTCCTAGCTGTTTACCTTATGACACGATTGAATCATGAGACTATCCTAATATTTTTTTTTCTGTTGAAGTGTAATTTGGATTCTTTGTGAACATGGTCGTATTGATAAGGACTCCATAATTGACCAATGAAATAACTCACCTCCTACCAACTCTTGCGTCGGCAAGTTATAGGCTGGATCCCTGATTTTCTACTAAGGAGGTGGAGTGGAGAGCAGTTGTGAGCTTTGTCATCTTATTCTAATATGACCTCCACATGGAATTAATAGCTTGGCATGTGGGTTATACTTGTGAGAAAAGAAGAACAAAATGTTGTCAAGCTCTAATTTCTTTGTGATTTAGAAGTCCTAACTCCTAAAAGTAGGATGGACCTAAGTGGATCACTTGGCCAAGGTTGGCAAAGGCCTTGACATCACGAGCTGAAGGAATAGAGAAGCTAGCTTCTCGGGTACCCTGTCTGAACATTTAAAAGCTTACTTTTGGAGGACTAATCCTCTCATTTAGCTTTAGAAAGCAGCAAAGTAACAGAATTTTTTTATGAGCCATCTGCTATGGCTACTGTGCATAAATTAAGTTAAATTTCAGATGGTTTGGATCTATCAATAGTGCCGGTATGTGACAATCTAAATCATTAAAGCAAATGTTCTGTTCCATTTTGACAAATTGCCTCACCCATTGGGATGGCTCCTCTGTCTCATTGCAGGACTTTTCTTTTATCCCTTTCTCTTTTGTATGATTCCTATAGACTCGTAGCCGGTGCAGTTTCTCTCTGATACTGACAAACAATTAGTTGTCAAGCATCACCAGCAAGTTGCTCTACATAGCTGTTTTTTCCTCTCTCTTTTTTTTTTGTGGGGATGAAGTGGACTTGAGAGGGCAGAAGTATCTGTATTTTTCAATTAAAACCATCAACAAGATATATATAGTCTGGAAATCATTATATATTCAATTTTGTTTCAGTCATTGTCTGTCATTATCATTTTTCTGTTGAGTTGATGGAGGCTTTAATTACCATAGTCTACAACCGACATATTTATATGCATGTTCTCCATTGAAATTACACAGTTTGGTAGGAAAATTGACTACTTCTTATCTAAGGGGATTGGACAATTAATAAAAAATGATTCTTAGTTGGCGATGTCAAATAGATGGTGGTCCTTACCATTCTAGGAAAGATGATATGTCTGTCACTTCTTCCATGTTCTTGATGTTCAAGAAGTGTTCTGCTCCAAAGAGTACAAAGGTAAAACAGTACTTCTATTGCAATGCTTTTGGTAGCAATACCTTCATCAACAAAGGGTTGAGTGTGATATAACTCAATTATCCTCAAAAGTGCAACAAATGTCTGATAACTACTAGTTTAGTTGTCATCTTTCATGATGATACCTCATGCAACTTGATTCACAACATATCTCATGAGTTCAGCCAGAAAGTATTGCTATCCTAGTTCCCACCTACTCGGTTCTGAGTTCAATTCCTGTCTGCCATTAAGCTTGACGGTATCACAAGTTGCCACGTTTGATGCTGCCTGGTTAAACCCATCTTTTGCTTCCAGCCAAGAATGCTGGCATCGAAACTAAAATGAACAACAAAGTACAAATTTTATCACTTTAATTAAGAAAAAATTGTGTTGCATTTTGGGCTAAATACATCTCAAGAGCAGACCAACCTCTCTGTCTACAGACTGCATATGCAAAAATTCATACATACATACATACATACATATGAATCTTTTACTAATAATTCCTAGATCTGCAAAAAATAATCCAATATTTGGTTAATGAAAAATTATGAATGAAAAATTTGCCTCAAGTATTCCCAAGAGTCTATTGATCATGATCCTAGAACTTTCTCACAAAGCCTTTCTAGTCTACTTTCTTTTCTTTTCTTTCTTTCTTTTTTTTTTAAAATTGGAAAGGACAGGGAAGTCTCCATCCAGCTTCATCACAGAATGTCATGGTTGGCAATTGGACTAAAAGTATCCCTTAGCCGACATCCATCCTGGCCTCCACAACCTACCCCAACGACTCTTCCACCTAAACCAGAACAATTTTCCCTGCTAAAGTGTCTGTTTGTGTGAAACGAGACAGGGTAGGTAAACCGGCGGTGCCTAAGGAGGAAAATTATAAGGGAAACTCGTGCCAAGCCCATCTTAACTCAAGGTGTCTGGATACATAATTGTGAAAGGTGGTGGCCTTTTTTGAACGACTACCACGCACCACGACCTTTGACCACGTTACCGTGGGAGTCGAATCATGCAACACCATGCCAAAAGTCTAAAATAATCCATTATTCTCCAGCATGCAGTTAAAATGTCATTGCCTAGGGTTGCTCCAACATGTCCACATGGATACAAGTAAAAAGTGTATTCTACCTGCATGCCAGGATCCCTAGGAGACCATTTTACTGATCATTTGTTCAAGGTTAATTTTTAGGCAACTCTTATGATATTTACTGATCCATCCGAGAACACACGCGTTTGCAATGTGTAAAGTCAATGCCACATGACGAACCACCGATCCTGGACTGCCAACCTAGAACACGTGCAATCATGGTTGCAGAATTCCAGATCGCGTTAGCCTTAGACTTCTTGGAATCGGCGTTTCATATTGTGGCTCTATTATTGTGGATCTGCCGATTGGCATCAGTTAGGTAAGAAGTTGACCATTAATAAACATTGATGATTAGCGCTTCTGAATTTTAAACTCACGAGTTTGTACATACATGTGGATCATTCATGATTCATAATTACGGTCTCCAAATCACCGGTAAGAGAATGTCAAAAGTAATATGTGGCAAAAACAAAGTAGAACTAATCGGTGAGCTGCTCCATCTCGTGAACTACCATGGCCGACATGGTAAAAAGGGTATAGTTGGAACATCACATCTTATCAATTAGACTGTTGATCCCCTCTGCAAAAGGGAAACGTTGTTTTCAAATGAGAAAAGCTTTGTATAACCACCCATAAGGTTATGATTAGGTGGTGTCGGTTAGCATTAAGACAAATTAACCATCGCCAAACAATTGAGTAATTATTTGGTAGTTTCACAATGTGATTTAGTTCATATATAGAGATAATTGGACAGCCAGCTCTACATTCATGAATCGGGACAGGCATACAACACGATCTACATCTTTATGCTTTGCGCCGATTTATTACATTATGTAAATCATCTTCTTGCCACCTCTTGGGTGGAAAAGAATTTTAAGTGGTAGAAGTGAAAACTTTTAAATGGATGATAAATAAACCTGTATAACTCTTCTGTTCTATTATTGATGTAGAAGCTTGAGGCTTTCATCAGAACAGGCCTAAATCTCCTGACATTAAGCCTTACATTCTGCTTCACTAGGAATACTTCCATCATACCAGCCCATCCTAGCTTGTGAATTGACGAGGGGTCCTTGAAGACAGCGTGGTCTCTAGGGTACTGATCTATAAGAGTGCTCTCCTCTTCAGTTATACTGTACTCCAAGTACCTCAGATTCATGCCCTTGGATGGCTTGTTGAAGTAAGTTGTAGCTATCCAATCCAGTCTACCCCAAGGGACTACCTGTATCAGGATTGCATTCGTTGGAAGGAAGACTAGATTGGTGAGTCCAGCCCCATGAACACCCATCATCACATCACACGAGTTCACAATATGTGCAAACCGAGTCACGTTGTTGTCGGCCTCTGAGACCACCACCTCAAATCCCAGTTTCTCTGCCATCCGAATTATCTTATCTACATTCACAAACCTTCTAGTTCGACTTCTTGCTATGATCAGCAGCCTTGGCTTCTTACCGGGATGTTCACCGATCCTGATCGGAGAACTCCTCTCGAGCGAGTAAGCGCTCCTCAAAAACCTCGTGAAGTCGACCATGGAATATCCATTCGGAGCTTTCGAGGGATCGATGATCATGTCGTTGTGGGCTTTCAGACCGACGATCGCATGTTTAAAACAATGTACTACTCCATCATTGTCGAAATCAATGATTTCATAGTTAGAGAGCTTCTTAAATATCGGTAGGTACTTGTGAATCCACCATCGTTTAAAATTGGTCACAAGAAACTGTACTTCTCCATTGAATTGGTAGGAAGTCAGGAAAGAGGGACCAACACGTCGGTGAAGTCATGGAAGTAATTTCCAGTGTATCCGCAATTGAGAAGACAATGGCAGGAACTGTGTGATGAACTGTGCAACGAGGGGCTTCCTCGTAACTTTCCAATGATTCAAGGACACCTCCCGAACGTGAGCCATGGCCGCCTTGTCCGTCTTGCGAGCATAAGGTCTGACCTTCCATGATTCAGTTCTTCTTAATGCACCAATTTTAGAGGTGTCATGTATATCACCGAGGAATTCTTCCCAAGAATCCTAACATCGCCGTCCATTTCGCAGACGTCGACCCTTCGGGCAGACGTGTCGCACAACGGCTTCCTCTCAGCCTCCAAATCTTCGATCCTTTCATCTACAAACAAGAGCAGAAGTCTACAATAGATCAGAATTGACAGTCTATGCTCTTTGGATACTCAACTCGTCATGACTCTGTCTAACTCAGTGTATTGAGTCGGCTGACTCACCGAGTTCCTCAGCCCTTTTTTTTTCCTCTCCTCTTCTTTACACCAATAATTTGATCATGGCTTTCAATTAATCGTACTCGCATGACAGATAAACATACCTTTTCGCTGGAACTGCTGGTAAGTGGTATAGGCAACGGATCAACAATGGTGCTCATGTTCTTCTGGGTCCTACCATCACTATCCGTTTCACAGTGACCGGATTTTGTGTCGCATGGTTGGCTTATTCCCTGTTCCACCTTTTCACTACCTGTTAATTAACAAGATCACAATTTATGCTAGTGTTACTATAAGCAAGACTTGTAGCATCAGCTAACCAACCTGAACTGGATGATTCACCATGAACAGTAATTAATTTTCCTCAAATAAATTGCCCTTTGAAAATTTTCCAAGTTTCGAAAGATAAAAGATAAAGGAACAGGGAGAGTGGTTTTACTCACCTACTTCCGGAGTACCGTTTGAAAACTCTTCTTTCTAAAGGGAACATAAGAAGCTGTGGAGGAAGAATTCTGATATGTCTCGGCAGCGTCATTCTTTGCACACACACTTGATCTTGGGTCAACATCGTCGCAGATCGGCCGGCTCTCATGTGTCGTATTTTCGAGCCCCACCTCTAAAGATTGAGAGGAAGACACTGATCACCAAAGTTAAGAATGTACATCTCATTAACTGATCAAACAACTAAATTTGGAATGTTTTATTATTTTTTTGGTTATTGATTGAGAGGAAATCAGCAAGACTTGTTGCATCAGCTAACCAACCTAAACTGGATGGTTCATCATGAATAGGAATTAATTTTAGGTCAAACAAATTGACCTTTGAAAATTTTCTAAGGTTCAAAAAGGAAAAGTAAAAAAATATAGGAAACAAAGAAAGAGCGGTTTTACTCACCTGGTTCTTGAGTACTGTTTGAGAACTCTTCTTTTCTAAAGGGAACATAAGAAGCTGTGGAGGAAGAATTCTGGTGCGTCTCGGTGGCGTCATTCTTTCCACAAACACTTGATCTTGGGTCAGCATCGTCGCAGCTCGGCCGGCTCTCATGCGTCGTATTTTCCAGCCCCACCTCTAAAGATTGAGAGGAAAACAATGATCACCAAAGTTAAGGACGTACATCTCATTAACGGAACAGACCATTAAATTTGGAATATTTTATTATTTTATTACTACTGATTGAGAGGAAAGCAATGATCACCCCAATTAAGGACTTACATCTCATTAATTTAAAGACCAATTATGCCCTCCATCTTTTGAAGGATTCAACACTTTGGTGACAGAACCCTCATTGCCAGGTCCAAAAGCTTATTTGCTTTTGCCCAGACTTTTCTTTACTTTTCCTCCCGTTATCGAAAAATATTTGCAATACCATCCTAGCACTACTTTTCGCCCCAACACACTTGACTGTGAAGCTCTAAGAGGATTTGTTGTGTTAGTGCTTGAATGATTGCACCCATTGTGAGGACCCATAGACCCTTTTCACCAACAAAAATAATATATGAAAAAAAGAACTATTTGCTTTTTTGCTTACCTAGTTGTGGAGAACTCAGTGTAGTTTCGACCAGAGGACTGGTAGCAGCTGCATGCTTCGACGATGACAGCCAGGAATTTACTGCAAAAGAGGTTCGAGCGATAAGAACTAAAATGCGACACTACCCCATCTTGCAAGATATAGATAAATGATGATCTTTTGCAAGAAAAGAGACTAAAAGGAAAAAGAAGAAGAAAAAACAGGGCGAAAAGAAACAGAGATGTAGAATGAGAAACTCACAAATGGGAAAACGGACTGCAAAGGTATCGGTCACTGAAATGTAGACTAACGAGACCAGAAACACGTAGCAAGCAATCCAAGTCCGAGCTTCTGGGGTTCGATGCGGCTGAAGCTCCTAACCAGCTTTGCCTCGTACCCCATCTTCCAGTCCCTGCTAGCCTTCAGTCTTCTATCATAAATGGAGGAGCCCCTTGTATGCAGAGGAGAAGACTAGGGAGGAGTACTAGCTAAGCTGCAGCAGTTCTATGGAGTCCCTAACATGAGTGGGGAAGTGGAGCTCGCATCTAGCTCTCTTTATTCTTTAATGGTCGCCGGTCCAATAAAAACAACGTGAGGGTCTTTGGAACCTCATCAATTGATACATTGGTCCCTGTTTCCTTCTTCCCCCATATGCCTTGCCTTAAGGGATGGCCGGACCCAAGTGATTCCCTTAGAATGCGTTCACTGATGTCTTACTATTGAAAAGTTTATGATTTCTATTTAATTTAGCGGCCCCATCACATGGAAGATATGGACAGCATGTGCTTAAATAGTTCTAAAGGTAAAGATTTCAATGGCTAAGAGATTTCGAGTGGAAAGAAGCCGACAAAAAGGACTCACTACCTCAGTAAATGGTCCATATGGATCAAGGCCCGTCGGAGCTCAAATTCGTGGAACTCATTTATATCGTTAATCCGTTGATCTGCCGACTAATTTTAAATTTCGAAGTTTGACGGTCTATATTTTCCTCTGCCATTGTCGAAATGGAAGTATTATAAATAGTCAGCTGTGGTTTGTGGAAACATGGCTTTTTAGAGGACGAGGACGAAATTGAAGTCTGACAGGGACGTTATATAGCTTACCACGTAAACGCTGAGGCGACTTTACGTTAAGGCGGAGAAGATTGCGGAAATGTGTTTATCGTGATAGAACCTGCTTGTTCTCTATTTATCATATGAAGTATCAATTTTTCTTTTTGCAACTAATATTTTCATGGAAGTTTCAGGGAATCAAATATATTTAGTCAAGATGGGGGTTAAGGAATTAAATGTTGTCCAAGAATTCTATGCTCCTCCATTCTCTTTTTTCGTGACAGGTTCGGTTTGCTCCACACCCTCCTAATCCTGTGGAAAGAATGCAGGTTGAATGGAGAAAACAGCTCAAGACCGGCACTCCGAAAACAACTGTAGACTGCCTCTTTGCCGTGGTGTTCCAGTGTCTCTGGAAAGAAAGGAATGGTCCAGCTTTCGAGTTTGAACCTAATGAATGAATGCATCATTAATCTTTCCCCTTTTCTTCCAATGATTAGTGGGAAACCACTTATCATATAGCGAAACCTGTGGGCTTGAGTTGTGACAGTAAACACATCACCTGGGCTAGGCCCACTAGAAGGCTCAAAAGTTTACAACTTTGTGCTGTGTGCGAGGCTTTAGCATGGGCTAGGCCCACAAAAAAGTCGATCATAAAGGTTGCCGTGTTTATGGTTATGGATTGGGGTGTGCATTGCTGGGCTTCTAGATTCGTTGCACCGTTTTGAACGTGGTGTGGACCTGATCATGTATCTCACTGGAACACGCATCCATCCTCTAGCCTTTAAGTCAAAACTATAGCTGTACCACATTTAATACCAGAATGAAAGTATTTTCTTCAATGAGGCTAAGTAGAAACTTGTTCACTTGCTTGGTGAATCATAATTCTAGGATTTGTTTGGACTGAAAAGGCAAGCCATTTTCTCCCCGTCTTCTTCGTTTTTAACAAGGTAAGGGAAGAGAATTAACCAGATTTAATACTTGGGAGGACAAGCCCATTACATCATATGGAACCCAACTTGGCTCTCCGTATTTTGTTATCTGAAAAGTTCAAGTGCATGCTGAACAGATGAAGTCAGAGTCCAATGGATGGTTGAATAAAATATCTCTGATGAAATGAGAAAACAAAGTTGAAATTGAGAATGTAGCAATACATTTCATATTAATCACAAATAAATAAAGTAGATGCCTATCTTTGGTATAGTTGAAGACAGTTCATGTTCACTCTTGATGCAATTACAAGCTGTCCTTGTATACTTCCTTCTAGTACACCTTCTCCTTTGGGACACATTTTGGTGGAAACCAACTGGAGGACGTACAGAAAAGCACCAACTTTCTTCTACTATTGATGGAGGAGCTCAAGGGCTTTCAAGAGAACAGCTCTAAACCTTTCCATGTCAAGCCTCACATTTTGTTTATATAGGTATATTTCCCCAATAACTGTCCATCCATGCTTGTGAAGTGACATGGGGTCCCTGATCACAGGGTCGTCTTTAGGATATAGATCTATCAGAGTGCTCTCCTCTGCAGTGATACTGTATTCCAAGTACCTCAGCTTCCTGTCCTTAGATGGGTCCCCATAGTCGATCTTAGCTATCCCTTCGAAGCCACCATAAGGGACTATTTGGATCACCACTGCATTTGTTGGAAGGAAAATGAGATTAGTGAGTCCCGCCCCATGCACTCCCATCATCACATCACATGAGTTAACGATTTGCGCATGTTGAGCGACATTTGAGTCAAATCTGGCCTCTGCAACCACCACCTCGTAGCCCAACTCTGTGGCCTTCTGAACAATCTCTTCTAGGTTAGCAAATTTTCGAGTCAATCCCCTTGATATGACTAGCAGCCTAGGCTTCTTCCTGGATGTTCTCCAATCTTTATTGGTAAATCTCTCTTGAGTGAGTAGGCACTCCTCACAAATTCTGAGAAGTCTGCCATGGAGTACCCATTTGGAGCTCTCGAGGGTCGATGCTGAAATCCTTGTGGCTGTGGAGGCCAACAATCGCATGTTGGTAACAGTGGACTCGATCATCATTGTCGAAATCTATAAGTTCATATCGCGAGAGCTTGTTAAGAATCAGGCCATACTTGTTGATCCACCAAAGTTGCATATGCTTTATGAGGAATTGAACTTCTCCATCAAATTGTCGCGCAGTTATGAATAGAGGAATCAATACATCATTGAAGTCATGGTAGTAGTTTCCATTGTAGCCACCATTGTAGAACACAATGGCAGGTATGTTATGATGAACTGTGCACTGAGGAGCTTCAAGACCATTGGATACTTTTACAGACAATTCCTCGATCTCTGCCATTATGGTGCGGTCTCCTTTACGAGCATAAGCTTTAATTTCCATGATTGATTTGATTCTGGATTGCTTGCTTGGTCCGAAGTAACAAACATCACAGTGGAGGACTTTCCATGGATTCTAACATCACCGTCCGATTCACAGACATCAGATCTCGGATCAGAAAAATCACAAATCGGCTTCTTTGGAGGCTCCACATTCTCTCTTCTTCCACCTTCACATAAGGAATTAAGCAGCTCATGTTAAACCTATCATATGCCAAACCAGGCTTAACCATCTAACATGCTGAATCATATACCATGATTCATCGAGCTATTGACAGTTTTTTCAGTTACCCGGCATGACTAGCCTACTGGACATATGTGTGTGCGTGTGTTCTGGCCAAGCATGCCACAAAGAAGAGTTGCTGGTATCCACTTTGAAAAGATTATCAACATACCGAATTGCTTAGGATTGATGATATCCTCTTTGTGCATCGGATCACCAATAGCAGGAGACGATTTTTTGACGGGGACCTTAGAATCACCATTTTTTTCATGTCGATACTCTACCCTGTTTTCACTCCCTGTAAGAGAAGGCTTCTTATTTTATTTAGCGATCTAGAATGAAATTTGATCCATCCATTCAACCTTACAAAACCAACTAGATCACATACCATGAACTATTTCGAATCCAATCAGATGTACCGAACTGATTATATTAATTTAAAACTTGACACTTGGCTATCCTCCAACCAGACCCAACCAGCAAATCTTTAAAGCTTTTAAACTAATAATAGCTTCAAATCATTTGGCTCACCTAGTTGCTGAATATTACTTGCATCTTTTCGTCCAGAGGGAGCATCACTTTTTGTGGATAAAGAGTTTGATTGCATCCTCATCACATCATTTTTTTTGCAGGTATTTGATCTTGGGTCTGAAGAACTGCAACTTGGCTTGTGCTTCTGTCTAGCTTTTCCCAGTCCTGCATACTCTCAATAATTACAGTGGGATTAGCCATGGAAACTAAAGCCAGCCCAATAAATCTTATTACTTAAATGATAACCGAAGCATAACCCATCTAACTTAATGATCAAACCAACGGCTCATTCTGGTTATATCCATGCTATATCTGAATAAATTTCAAGGCCTATATGAATCAGATGTGCGATACGAGCAACGATAAATCATAATTCCCAAGGAGCTCATATGCTTGTCTCACCGGACTCTGGAGAACTCATCTTGTCTTCCACCATGGTACTTTTGGGAACTCTGTACATTGATGTCAACCGGGAATCACCTGCAAAACCAATAAGGTTTACAAGTCAAAGACTTCCACATCAAGCGGATGTACAACTTAGGAACAATTCAGATTTTGGCATTAGAAGTTGAAGAGAGAGAGGCCTACCATCAAGGAAGGAATCACGACAGGATCGGACATGGAAATGTAAACTATCAAGGCCACAAAGCATCCGACAAAGAGTCCTACACCGAGCTTGTGGGGCTCCACTCGGCTGAAGTTCCTAAGAGGCTTCATCTTGACCCCCATCTTCTGAAATCGTTAACTCTTGATCGTTTAGCTGCACAACGCCACCTTTCTCATGGAGGAAGCCGGAGGAAGCTGACACCAGGCTCTTTTATTGCTTTCGTGTGTTGTTTTTTATTTAATTTCAGACCTGCTTTCGTGTCCTGTTAAGGCCTTGTTGGCGGCATATTTTAATAGGAACCATCAGTTGTTATTTCCACCACGTCTTGTTTGGTTTAGACTCTGGAGGGCGGACTCGATCCATAATAGGTCACTTGAGGAATGGATTCGTTATGGATGTAGTTGAAAGTTTTACTTCCAGTTGTATATTTTTGGTGGCTTGTGGGCATCATCAATGCAACAACTTGATACGGACAGATTGGTTGCTTCTTCTCCGCCATTTAAGTATTACTATTTGTTATTTACTGATGAGCATCCAAGTGATGGTCCTTTTCCTCGTCTTTAAAATAAAATACTAGCAGGTTACGTGCTTGACCTGTAACATGCGCTAGCCTGATGCATAGGTTTTTTTTCTCACTACTCCGCTGCAAAAAAAGGTTTTCAACTTTATATGAGTTTTTATTCTTAAAGCAAGATGGAGGGAAATCATGGTCTAAATTTGAATGCGATTTAGACGCGGTTCGGTGGTTTATTTATTTATTTATGGACTGGTAAGGACTTCTTCTTCGTTGACGGGGACACTCTTTAAGATCCATCTCATTTGGACGTTGATGCTTCTATGTATTTCCCAGAATCTCCCCAAGATGAGAATTTTGGGTGTTAATTTGGTTGGGACCAAATATTGTTCTCTCTTCCTCCATTCTGGAACAGATATGGATATCATGTGGAGAATGAGGAATCAGCCTCCTTTGGATGGATCCCTGACTTGAAACACTCCTCTCAAATGGCTATTTCCCGATCTTTATAAAGCTTGCAGATCTAAACTCTCTAATGTTAAAAGTTTCTTGAACCAGGATCATGGGGCTTGGAGAATCCTTTTTTCTAATCTTTCATCTGAATTGATAGCCCAGAAAGAGTCTCTTTTATATTTGCTTCAAGATCATGCTCTTACTTCTAAGTCGGATAAGCTTTTTGGCTTATAAATTCTAAAGGCACATTCTCTATTTCTTCATTGTATTCTTTCCAAATTAGCAGAGGTGTTAAGTGGTCTCTTGCTAAAGTTGTTTGAAAATCTTATACTTCTTCTAAGATCAAAGGCTTTTTTGGCTCACTCTATTAAACAAACTTAATACTAGAGTAGCCTTATCTGCAAAGCTGGGTTTTACTTGGGAAATATGGTTTATGCGATGGGGCTTCTGAAACTAGGGATCATCTGTTTCTCACTTGCCCTTTTGCTGTCTCTATTTGGGATGTCATCTGCTCTAAGCTCTCAATTTGTCTTCCGTCCTATAATCTGTTTGATTTTTTTCTATTTGGATTAAGAGATGCTTTCATGGTTCATCTCGTTCTGCCATTACATACCTGATGGCTGCTGTCTGCTGGTCTATTTGGACTGAGCGCTCGTATTTTCTCCAGAAATTTAGATCTCCTCAGGATGTTATTGCTAAAGCTATCACTCTAACTACAAAATGGTTCATCCTTGCTTCCTTCAAGGAGCTGACTAGCTTCTCTCGGATATGGGCTGATATTGGTGCCTTATGTAATGACTAACTACGTCTTTCTGGTTCTTTTGCTGGTGGAGATAATGATGAAACAACTGAGTTGATCGCTTGTGATTACTCATTTGATTCAAGTTTTCGGAGTCTCCACTGCTGGTTTATTTGGCTGTTGTAAGGTTGTTTCGTTATTTGATTGTTTGCTATTGTCTGAGGACTGATCGGATTGGTTATTTTTTGGCTGTTTAGAGTTTCTTTGGTTTGCTGTTGGCGGAGATAATGATGAAGTTTGCATTCTTTCTGAGTCTCCCCTGCTTCTTCTGTCTCTGATTCCTGATGCACCTGGTGGCAATCTTCTTTATTGCCGTGCGACAATTTTGATAGAGACGATGATGAAAGATTTCTCTCTTATGAAGCTTCTTCTATGATAGCTCTGCTATTTCTGAGTCTCTTTGCCTCTCCTTAGTATTTGGATCTTCTTATGAATCTCTTAGGAGCATCTTCTGAGTCTCCTGGAAGTAACCAAATTACCTCTTGTAAGACACCTATAGAAATACTCTTGATGTTATATGTGGGCGGTTTCATCTACTTCCCTCTAGTTTCTTTACTTTTTTTTTACCTTTTCATATACAGAGGGCTTTGTTAATTGAAAAAAGAATTCAATTATAGTTGTGACATCTTTTCTCTTGTAATCTCTATTTATATAATTATTTTATTTATTTTAAATAAATTTGGTGGCTCTATGTTCATGCACAGAGTTCTCTTATTCCGTCAAAAAAATTTGGTTGGGACCAAGATGGATGTATGCCAGTTTCTTCATGCACGATAAATGTATGTATCGAGGAGTTTCTTGGAATAGATCAAATGCAAGACTGTGACCACAGATCAATTCTTGGCTCCATTATTGCTTCAGTTATGTCGATGGACCTACTGCAAAAGCGCTGTCGTCTTTGGATCCACAAATGTTAGAGATCCAAAGCTTCAAGAAATTAAGCCTAGCTGATACCAAGGCCATAGCGAGGAGCACGGCCAACCTTCTGCGTTTTTTCCTCTCTCTCTCTCTGGTGATAAGGGCGGATTTCTTGTCATAGATTGCACGCTAATTTCAACCACGGGTACGTGAATTCTTATTCTTAATCGAGTGATAGAGACAGCAACGGAAGACTCAGTTCTTTGGTCCCATGCTGCTGTCGTGTCACATGTACGCCTAATGTGAGAAACTGTACATAAAATTCTTATGGGAAGCAAAGGATTGGAAAAAATATGCGGACTTTTGCATCCGTGGGCTCCCGAGAATGGTGACTTGCTGCTAATACCATGTTTGGATGCTTAAAGAATGGAATTATCTAGCTAACCAATCAAATATCACTCAAAATATGAGGAATGACTTTTTTAATCAGTGGATGAAGAAAAGGACTTAATCAGATTAATGTTGTCCAAGTGTGGCATAATTTTAACTGCCTAAACTCTCTCTCTCTCTTTCTCTCTCTGCTTTTATTTTTCGACAGCTTTATCGTACCATCCATAAGAGCACCAACCAAACAGTTGGTTAGAGTACTAACAAATATAATTTCTTTTTTAGTCGGTAAGTGAATGCCAATGGTTGATGTTGTCCGAGGAATGATTTGGTATCTAAAGACCGCCAGAGGAGATGGTGCATCAACGTCCACACACGTGCATAAATGTTCTATGAGGACATAAATCCGTATAAAAAATGTACGCGGACGTCCTCAATTGAAGTGTCTAGTGGGGAGGAGACGCACCGTTACCATCATGGGCGCGGGAGTGGTTCGTGTTGACATGTAGGGCGGCGGTTGTCCAGATCTCCAGTGAACACTCGGCCTCGCCGCTGTCCTGGAGAGAAGAAGATGGATGGAAACGTTTGGTTGCTCTGTCAGGTACTCGGGCATTTGTTGACGAGCAAAACGGCAGAATGTAAAGCCATATTGTCTGTGAGTGGCGGGCGATGCGCAGCATCTGTTCGATGGAATGTTCGAGAGAGATATAAATTCACCGGAGTTCAGTCGTCTTGGCATTTCTCGCTGGCAGATGAGATTGAGACGGGCGTCGAGCCGGTGGTGGTGATGCCACGACGTACCCAGTATTCACTATGGCGGTAAACCCGCTCCCTTCTTGATCCCATTTGCCTTGAATTTACTTGGTTCTTGTTCGGTACAATACCTAGATAAGGGAATTTTTGGAATGTGAAACGTTTGCCTTTATATAATGTTAAAAAAAAGAAAAAGGATGGACTAACCTAACCGTTGTGCCAAGACTCAGTCATACTTTCATAATTTTAAAATTATATTTTTATATAATTTTGCAATTTATAATTTGAATATCAGATTTCGTTAATTTAGAGACACCTGTGGCAGCGATAGATTTTTGGCCCCCAAACTCTGTTGTTTCTTTCTGGCCACATATGCCAACAGACAACAAACCAGTTGATTCCTTGCTTTCCTATATTTGCTCCCATCTTTTCTTTCGCCTTCTGGTCCATGAAGAAGTTAAGGGGTATTCTTAAATTTTAGCTCAACTTATGGCAACCATATTGACTTTGCTAATGGCAATGAT
>KE504753.1:1292483-1313235 GCA_000441515.1 Elaeis oleifera | reverse complement strand
TCAGGAGCTGGGCGAAATCCAGAAGGCGGTTGTCCGCCGTAGGAGCCCGGAGGTCGTTGTAGAAATCCGCTGTTGAAGAAGTTCGGCCGATCATGGAGTCCGGAGGGCACTTGGGGCAGTCCGCCGGATGACTGAAGGAACTTGTCTTTGGGGAAGTCCGGAAGATTTAGAAGGAGCTTGCCCGTCGGAGGAGTCCGGTTGACATCGTGGAAACCTGGCTGCCGGAGGAGCTCGGAAAAAGTGTCGCACAGGGTCGGAAGGATCCCGGGAGAGTTGGTCTCTCACGGACTTCGGCTGAGGGTATTTTATACCCAACTGTGGCTTTAACTATTGGAGCTGGCAACCTATGTGAAAATAATTGATCGATGAGTTTTGAGTTATGAAAAGTGAATCGAAAGTTTTATTTGATATTTGAAAAGATTTATTCAATAATCTATTCCCAATTTTGGTAGAGATTTCACTAAACATGAGACTTGATAATATATAAATAATCAAGGTTGTATACGTGATTACAAAAACGAATAGGGAGGTGTAAGATAGTTTATGATAGGGGTTTTTGAATGTTTAAAAGTAGTTTGATTAGGGTTGCAAGGGCTTAAAGAAGGTGGTAAAGAATAGAAAGTGTAAAAGAATTGTAAAAGATGGAGGAAGATGCTATATTAGGTTGGATGCAACACAAATAGATCAACAGTCAGACTTAATGTCAATGAATGCGTGGAATGGGACAACGAAAAGAATTCTTCTTTATCTCAAAAAAATCTTCTTTGGTACCGATTATTTTCAACTTGCAAGGATGAACTGGTGAAGGTTTGCACCAGTGAATGTCTTGCTTACTGGAGTAGCTAGGTTGTGCTTTCTTGATAGTCTGACTCCTTCACCTTATGTTATTTACTTTATAAAATGAAAAAGTTCAATGATGCATTTACTCTCCAACTTTGCAGTAAGGACAAACAAGGATTATTGAGATAAGTCGTCAAGAAGCTGCACACATAGGCAAAGTAACATTCTGGCCTGCCTAGTCGTGCAACAGTAACTACGCAACAATGATGTTGCAATACTTGAATCTGTCAATTATAGGTAATTGTTTCAATTTTCAAGGAGAATTGGTGAATGTTCTCCTGGTAAATGTCTTGCGTAGTGGATTAGCTAGCTTCTGATTTGTTGATAGGGTAACTTGTTCACTTTGAGAAAGCATTTACTTGTAGACATGGAAGAGTATAACCTTGCATTTGCTGAGGGTCCGTTTTCTGTCGTTTTGACCAGAAGATCAAGTTTCCGCAAGGCCTACAAATGAGTCTATTAGCCTCATTCACATAGGTTCTTTCCACGAGGGCCAAAGTGAACCCAAAGTCTTGTATAGGTTTTTGTCTTTATACTCGTGTGACCAAACTAGATAGCTGGGATACATTAGGCGTGATCCATACATTTGCTTAGGTAGCTGAAGTTGTGGTGCTGATTGCATGCTTTGCCTCCTCTATTGTCTTGGTCAGCGTGGCATGGAGCATTGTATTAAAAAGCCCTAGGCGCACTAAAGCGCAAAGGGCTGTTGGCGCCTAGGCACTAGGCGCAAGGCTTAGGCACGCGCTTGAGTGAATCTAGGTGCTAATTAAAGCAAAAAACATATAAAATTATATAACAGCATTTGTAACACAAAATAGTAGTATTATATAAACTAATGAACCTCAAACAATAATCCAAACACCATAATAATGAACCTCAAGGCTCAAACAACAATCCAAACACCATAATGTCAACTCAAACAACAAAAATAAGCTGAACCTTAAATAACTAAAGATAAGTAAACTAAAAACACCATAATGTCAACTCAGCTCTAATAAATGTCTAAGATTCTAATAAAATAATCAGTCATTGACTCGTTGGCCTCAATATTCATCCTCATCCTCATCATAGTCTAGTGGCCCATAAGCATCTTCCCCATTACCAGATTTGTATCCCTCATCATCTTCCTCATCTATTTCAGCCTCTCTCTCACATGAAGCATGATTTGAGCTAGAACTTGGGCCTGCTGCCCTCTCCCCTACCCTGCCTCCTCGTGACCTCAGGTTAAATCTTTCCTCTTCTACTCCAGAAGCTCTAGCAACATTTCCCCATGTCAAATCTTCACCATCAAAATAGATTGATCCTTAGCAGATTCTTCTTCAGTCCTTCCAGTTAACCACTCATTACTTTCATCTATATCTTTCAATGAAATAGGATCAAGTGTATCCTGCAGCTTAAATCTCCTCATCAAAGTCCTGTTGTACTTAATATATACCAAATCATTTAAGCGGGATTGTGCAAGCTTGTTCTCTTTTTGCCATGAATCTACAAAATGGGTTGAAGTTACATTAAAATTGGTTGTCTGCTTGTAAAGTCCAAACTAAGGCAACATCTCATAGGTACTTACATGTTCAAAAACACTCCAATTTTGTTCACATCCTGATGAGCTGCATGTAAGGCTAAGAATTTTTATAGCAAACTGTTGTAATTTAGGAGTTGAAGCTCCATATGAAGACCACCAATTGGCTGCAAATAATAATTAACAATTACTTAGTCAAATAAGAATGTTAGGCCTTTACTACTAAATTAGTGATTAAGAATTTTTACCTGGTGCCTTTGTCTTCCTATGCCAAATTGCCATAGGGATACCAAATAAGCCTTCAGCATTTTGGTACTTTGAAAGCTCTTCACCAATCTTATCTTGATCACCAAGATCCGGAACCAGCCTTGCAATGCATTTATACAGCCCATCATTCACCTCTTCATCTTGCTCAATTTTGCGGTTATCATAATAATACTCAGGGTTCTAGTAATGCCCAGCTGCATGTAAAGGCTGATGTAGTTGGCAATTCCACCTAGTATCAATGATCTTAAAGACCTCACTGTATTTATCCTCCTTATGGTGGAATGACTTTGCAATTACTTCCTTAGCTCTATCCATGGCCTCATATATGTAGCCCATAGCAGGTCATTTTTCAGAATCAACTAAACGAAGCACACGAACAAGGGGACCTGACACTTTAAGAGCATAAAGAATACCATTCCAAAATGAAGGTGATAAAACAGCTTGACATGCCTTTTTTCCCATTTGCTCCTTTGCCCATTTATTAGTTGACCATTCTTCAGATGTAAACATTTTTCTTAAATTTTCATGTTGCCTGTGTATGCTTGATAGTGTGAGGAATGAAGTAGCAAACCTAGTTTTGTTGGCCTTAGCAAGTTTCTTTGGCTGGTGTACTTTCTCATCATATTAAAGACACTAGAATGGTTATAAATATACCCAGTCAATTCAATTGCCTTTTTGATAGTTCTTGCAATGGAAGGAAGCTTCCCAATGTCCTATAGCATCAAATCCACACAATGGGCAGCGCAAGGTGTCCAATATAATGTGGGATACTTTGCCTCCAAAAGTTGTCCTAATAACACAAGTTCCAATGTCAAACTTATTATTAACAAACTACTAACATAAATATAGTAATAGGACAATTATAAAGAAAATACTTTAAACAAACTTATCAGCCAATCCATAACTTGATGCATTGTTAGTTATGACTTGTACGACATTCTCAACTCCAACTTTTTGGACCATCCTATCAAGTAATTTGAATAAGTTTTCTCCGGTCTTCATGTAGGCAGATGCATCAACAGATTCAATAAACATGCTTCCTTTTGAACAATTGACCAAAAAGTTTATGAATGTCTTATGACTCCTATCTTACCAACCATCAGACATGATAGTACATCCGATTCTTGCCCATTCCTCTTTATGACTCTTCATTATCTCATTAGTGTGGGCTACCTCTTTTTTTAGAAGAGGAACCTTAACTTCATAAGCAGTTGGAGGTTTCATGCCCACTCCATATCGTCCAATGGACTCAACTGCTACTCCAAAACTATCTAGTTTCACAGCCTCAAAGGGAATTGCAGCTTCATACATCCATCTTGCTAGGTTTGCACATGCTTTTTCTCTCAGCTCTTTCTTATATGCATCATTGATAGTGGTCTGATATTGCAAAAGGCATCCATAGGATCATGTTGTCTTGGTTTTTATTGCTCTTGTTTCTCAGATCTGCAATTTTCTTTCATAAGGATCAACTAGGGCAATTTCATCTTCTTCCTTATCTTCCAAACAACATCATCATAATCAGGCAGCCAATTTAAATCATCCTTTTCGTCTGTTTTCTTTTGCATAAACTCTCTAATTTCTACTTTCACATGTTTAGAGCATTTTCGGCATGCTATGATATTCTAAAACCTCCAATTAAATGTTGTTTCAGCCTATAGATGCCACCTTTAGCTTCTTTGCTGCAAAAGCTATATGTGACATTGTTTCTGTTTTTAGGATCTGCTAAATAGCCATATTTCCATCCTGGATCTTTTTTAACATTTTGAGAAGCCATGCTGCATGTAAATGAACAATTACATGAGCATGAGCATGACAGGAAAAAAATGATAAAATAGAGAGAAAGAATAGGCATGCAATGAGAGAGAGAGAGGGAGGAAGAGATCGGTTCAGGAAGTACCGAACAGCAAGCAGGGAGAGAGTCCGAGAGTCCTTCACTGCTTCTGTTATGTGCATTCACTGATTAGATGTGCCGTTTCTTTGGTTTTCTGGCTGAAGGAGAATTCTAAAAGATGTGGATTTCTTCTTGGTCAAGAATAGTTTAAACTTTAAATTTAAATATAGATGGACTTATTGGTTTTAAAGTTTGTTTTTAGTTAAACGAAGAGGCAGTTGGCAGCCCACTTTAGAGTCCTTAGATAATTAAATTTAAAACTCTTAACCTAATTACCAGCTGTACATTCCTTATTTGACTAAAATTCTGAAAAGTCCTATTGGGCACGTTTATTGAGCGCCTTACATGAACCAGCTAGGCACACGCCTAGGGCGTCTCAAGTGCGCCTGAGGCAAATTGTCTCGTTTGGCTGTTATTAAGCGTTGGGCAGCATGCACCATGCGCCTAGCCTTAAGGCGCGCTTTTTTATTCACTGCTATGGAGTAGGGTTCCTTAGTAGTTTGACTGTCTTGATGTAGCATCTACATCTTTCGGTACATCCTAAGAAGGTCTTTTCTATTCAGTATTGTGCTTGAGTATCCATTTTAGAGTACTTCATGCCTTAGGTAAGGTTTCAAACCCCTTCAAGGCCATTTACAAATATATATTGGATTAGATAGAGCTGATGAAGAACGGAAAGCAGGTCAGTTTCATCGGGTATTTCATCAAGGAAGATGAGCTCATGTTTTTGTACTTCCCATGCCATTCCCATCAATAAAGCTACTTTAACTTCTTCCTGTTTTCATATTCAACTTAGCATATAAACTGATAAAAGTCACATGAGAAAGATAATCACCTCAGGCATATGGAAGGATTTAAGTCATGGTTTCATGCCCCACAGGATGTTGGGATGGGGCACCACCCCAAATGTTGTGAGTCGTGACTGCATCATCCCACTATCGTACTAGCATCCTGGGCTATATGTCCTGAGACATTTCCTGTCCCAAGTTTCAAGATGGGGAGGAATGGCGCTGCATCCCATTCTACTGAAAAACTAGGATGACCTCGTCCACCATGGGACTTGAATCATTGGGCATATGTCTGTTGGATACTAAAAAGTGTTCATCACTATTGAAAGTAGTGTAGCATTTTTACAATAATTTGTGGTGGGAAAAACCCTTTCATAAATACTTCAACATGCTGCATGTGTTAGACATCTAGAGAAAAGACAAATCTCTGCAAGTGCCTTCTTGATGTTTGGGCTAATTGTCTCTTTACATCGAGGCTTATGATCATGGAAGTATCCTTAAGAAAAATGCATGCTACAAGCAGGTCAACAAAATGCGATGGGTTTATACTAATAAATTGGTTTTCTGTTGAAAACCACGAGCAGAAATATTCATTATATAATAAGTATTACTTTAATGATTTTGAAATTTTACCTCCTATATATTGTTTAACTGCATTTTATGGGGGTTTTCAGTGTATCAAATAGTTGCATGCATCTTTCTCCATCCGGCATTGAGGATATGTCTACATTTCAAGCTAAAAGCTTAGCTGCTTTCATGAAGTACAATAGGCATAAAACGTAGAAGATGATGAAGATTGCATTGCTTTTTCAGAAGGGGATTGTATTGATGGTTCATGACAATTTTGGTTTATTGTAGGAGATTTAAGGGATTGCTCAAGTCTAAGGAATGGCGAGTTAGGATGAAGGAAACTTCCACAGTTCCACTACAATAGAAAAATAATATTACAAACTTACTATATATAGGGGTGGAAGTGGTTGGTCCTGCCGAATATAAGCTCTGATTTGATGAAGTCGCCGTCTTGTTCAGGATTGATAGGTTTTACTGATTTTATCATCTAAAAAGGGTGGGCCAGTGCACGAGGTTCCCACCTTTGCATGATTTGGGAAGGGTCAAATGTACGTAGCTTTACCCTTGCATGCAAAGAGGCTGTTTCTGTGTTTTGACCCTGTGTTCTTTGTATTACAATGGAGCAATTTACCATTGCCCCAAGGTTCACACTCTAATAGTGCAAAAATATAGGAAATAACTGTATTGCTAACTTGCTGCACTCAAGGGAAATAACTAGTGCTGAATACACCGCTGACTTGTACATGCATGTTGCTCTGACCAACAAAGTACATGTTGCTCTGATCAGCAAAGTACTTAGATCACATTCAGACTTGAGACACAAACACCAAGAAATCTGCAAAATAAAGAACATAAAATGGGGAAATCCATGTTCTAGATGACAGTTGTATTTTTATTCTCATCTGCTTATTTCTCCAATTCCAATTGAATTTCGTTATTGCTGGCATAGGATCTTGCTTATTCCATTCCTAAGGGGAGTCTAGATTGGGAAAGGCTTTGCGCTGTCTAAGACATGCTCTTCGTACAACTCCATCACCAGATTGGTGGAGGCGTGTGCTTCTAGTTGCCCCTTGTTATAAACCTCAGCAAGCATCAACTCCTGGTGCTGTTTTTCTCCTGAGATGATTTGTGAGGCTGTTGTTGACAGAACGATAGAGCTACTAAAAATGACAACTTCAGGTATTGCTAACACTTTGTTCCATCTTGGATGACTATTTTATATGATTGTCCCAAGGAGCAAAATATACTCCAAGAAGATTCATTTCTTTTGCCTTCATATTTAAAGCTTATTCATTGATGACCTTATACTGTATTGACCAGGAAGTCAGCAAATTGTTATCACATACAGGCTCATGCACTTACAATCATAGTGGCAAGGAAATATATGAGAAACATGAATGCATTATACACACACATTATGAGGAATGTAAGGCACTAATATTAGTGAAACTATTTTCATCTTTTTTTTTGTAGTACATGTGTGTAAATTTCAGTATTGACTAAGTAGGGTGTTTTAATAATTCAGACTCCAGTTTTAGCTTTTGTGTTTCTGTTGTATGCGCAAAGTTTTGAAGCCGAACATTTTAAACCAGTGCAAGCCAAATCTTGGCACAACATGGTTATTGTGCTGGCATTTGGAAACATCACCACAAAATGATAAAAGGGTTGGCACAGCACATGAGGCTTCTGCCATTGCAGGATATGCAGTGTTACCTCTGCATATGGAGTGGCTGTTTCTGTGTTTCAAATTTGTGACCTTCAGGTGATGATAGAGCAACCTTACCATTATGCCAAATCACCACAAAAAGATAATCCTATCAATAGATGCTTTGAAGACAGAAAATTGTCCTAGTCAAAATAATGGTGAACAAAACTGCAATTGCTGAACCACTTCAGAATAATTTGAGTACACCACATAAATTGGAGTCAAACATAGAGTTTTGTCTTTATATCTTCTGTTTTAGTTAGCAATTTAAGTGGAACTAGAATCCTATTTCAGAATGTTTAGGTCATTTCTGATATTGGGAAGCTATTGGAATGTTGTAAAGTTCTTTTGTCACCGAGAGTAGCATTAAAATTTCCATTTTTATTTTATCTTGGTTGGTGGGGTCCTTGGGATCGTTGGGAGTATTTTCTGGATTGAATTAGGTTCTTTTATATAAAGCTTCAAGGAAACATTTATTTATTTTCTTTCTTCTTAGTTATAGGATATTTTTGTTTCCTTTGTGATGGGGAATCTCTTGTACTGTTTGTGACTACTGTTTGGCTTGCTAGTCTACTGGATGTTTGCTGCATCTGATGTAGGATGCTTGATTGGTTAAAATTACTTATAGTTATGAGATTTTACTCTCATTTATGAAGATTTAAGTTGGTGACATAAGTTTTATTAGTGGAGCAATTCTGTTGTAAAATCACAATTGGATGTCAGACTCAGTCAGAGTGGTGAAAGTCCCCCTTCAGTTGTATTATCTGCAAGTATTATGATTCTATCTAAGGCTGAAATCGGATCGGATACGAATCAGATACCAGCATATCCATATCTATATTTGTTTTGTCTGACGAATACAAATACGGATATGGATATTATTCGAAATCGGATGCAAAAATTCATATCCATATTTGTTTTAAATGGATATGGATACAATTCGGATATTGAAAGTATGAATATTATTATAGATATAAGTGGGATAATTAAACTTTATGACTATAAAATTAAAGATATTACTAAAAAGATGATTAATCAAGTTAATAGCATGCACATATTGTTATATGCTTTCTTTAAAAATTAATAAGTGTTATTTAAAATTATATAGAATTACAGGTAGATCCGGATATTCGGATATGGATTGGATAGTTGTCTATCTATATCCATGTTCATTTTCTTTGATGGATATAGATCGGATATTAGTCGGATCCTCAAATTTTAGTCCATATCCGGATTGAATCGGATTCGAAAACGGATCCGGACGGATATTATCCATGCCACTTTCACCCCTAATTCTATCTGATTTTGATTCAGATATTTTTGTGAAATAAAAACCACCTCCTTGTTTTTGCAATTTTAGCAGAACATTAATTCATAAAACCTTTCTGTTAACTATATGGCTTGAATTTGGTGGTCCATAGACCATAATTAATTTTAAGGGTGTTGAAAACTTGAAACTACTGTTATCGGAATGGAAACAACAGAACTAACATTCAATTATTCTTGCAACTTGGGGATCCCAGACATGTTCAAAAACATGAGAATAGATGTTTAAGTCTTATAGATACAATCCCCTATGAATCTTCTCAATTATTCAGTGCTGTTTCTACTAAACATCACTAGAAAGCTACGTATAGTTTCACATTAATCACGCCTACCCAGAAATCAACATAAAGATATTAATTAAGCAATTTACAACAAAGTATATTTCGGTTTAGGCTATGCTGGAACTGTACTGGTGTGTATTACACTCTATGATAGTTTGATGCACGGTGATAGAGACTAATACTGATTGATACTAGATTAAACTATATTTTTAAGGCATAGAAGGTGTGGGAGCCAACTAATCAGGTTTCAGTTTGCAGATTGAAGGATTGCATTTTATTGAATATCATATTTGCATGTTGTGTCTGCTAGAGCTGATGTTATATGGATCTCATTTTGACTCTTGGCTTATCCTAATGTTTTGATGAGTTTTGAACAAGAAAATGTATCATTCAAAAGAAAAAAAAAAAAACAAGTGAACAATGTCTATTTTACCGATTTACTAAATCATAGGATCATAAACCATCTGAAAAATTTCATCTGGTTGCATTTAACATTGCTTTCTGTGTGGTTTCAAGTATTGTTTCACAAACAAATATTACAAAACAGGTTTTG
Source organism: Elaeis oleifera (assembly GCA_000441515.1). Taxonomy (NCBI): domain Eukaryota; kingdom Viridiplantae; phylum Streptophyta; class Magnoliopsida; order Arecales; family Arecaceae; genus Elaeis; species Elaeis oleifera. The sequence goes on along the minus strand of KE504753.1, from coordinate 1,303,495 downwards.
CAAATTAGCAATAAAATAAGCTCATAATGCATTTATTCTGATGTATAACCTAACTCAAACTGCAGAGGAGAGTGCATTTCTAAAGCTCAGAGCCTCTATGCTTCTGGGTTTCTACAGTCATCTGCATCCATTTTCCACACTCTGGTAGCAAAATATAGGGGAAGCTTATATACCTGTGGTACCACAGAGAGCATATATACTGCGGGTCTCCTTTTCTTTTCAAACATTTGTTTTAGTTTAGACTATCATGTCTGCTTTAGACATTTGACATCAGATTTTAAATTGAAAAGGAAAAAAGAAGGGGAAAAGGAAAAGAGGAATTAAGGTTTAGATCTTTAGGCCATTTCAAATAGAAGTATGGCTTTACAGGATGGTTGAAAATGGATTTGAAACACGAAAATGGAACATAAGCTTGTTTCAGTACATTTTAGTCTGCATTGATATAGGCTGATGACAGTGTTGACAGATGAAATTGATATATGCGCTCCTTTATGGTGCTGATAATCTCCTATGATGGTATGCAAACCAACAATTTAGTACCTGGATAAAGCTTACAACAATATGCTGTACAACATTATATATCCACTTGTCTTTTAGCTTTTTTCTTTAGTATCAATATCATATGTCATGCTCCTAACTCAGATTTTTGTGGTTATGTGTCAGGGCTTATATTAATAACTAAACTGTTCTGTCTTACAGCTTTCCCATTTTTCCAAAGGCACACCAAATGTAATAATGAACTTCTAGCTTGCTGATATTATTGTTCGGTATAATCCAGTGTGCATGTCAATGTTTTAAATTGCTTTTCCACAAGGAGTGCTTTTATTTATTGTTTGGTTTGATAAACCCATTTTTACTTTTCTTTTGCTGTTTTGCATTCTTATTTTTCACTATAATAGTCAAATCAATTCATATGAATTTGACACTAAACAAGTGATGTTTGTGCTCTTAGCTTCACAAGAGTGGCCTAAGAGACTGAAAAGGGGTCCAGGGAACTTTTAGCACCTGCTTTCCCTCCCAAAGTTCTAATTACTTCATCCATTCTCATCCACGAGTTTTAAATGACATGTTATATCATGTTTGGATATCAAGTCACAAACCTTAGAAGTATTATTTTATTGAATGTATAAACTTGGATCAAGGGCATTTTTGTCTTTCACTTGTGCTTGGTGAATATCCACATATGATCATATGTTCTTATGTCGTTCATTGCATGCTGTGTTACCTGCGCACTTGTCTGCAGCTGCAAAGCCTGCATCATATATGTGTCTGAATTGGTTATGCACCAAACAACTTGGATGCTTATCAATTTTCGTTTGCTGCTTCTAGAGATTGCTTTAGATGGATTCTTCTAGCGATGAATTCAACCAGCTATAATAAAGTCGGAAACATAGATATGACATTTTTCTTCTTTTAGAGATTGGTCAAGAATTTAACTATTACATAACCTTGTCAGATACCAGTTCCATTGTATCTTTAAGTTACTTGAGAGATTTGGATGAGAAACATGTAAATTGAAATACAATTTTTGGAGAATGAATATGTAATTTAGTCAAAACTATAGTTTCTACATATTCTCTTATCGGAGTGCCTCCGTTTCTCCTCTTGAGGTGTCAAACTCTTGGATTCATGTAGGAATCCAATTCTTGTATTTGTTTCATGCAACACTGGTTGCAACATTGTTGGTTATTCCCTCTAAGTTAATGTTTGTTGTAATTTCTCCTCTTGGCATGTTAGATACTTGGTGAATCATATAAACTGTGATAGTCTCTTGGTGTAAATCCATATCAATGTGCACCATCTATTTCTGGGGTGCAATACTAGGAGTGATATCTTGAACACGTGCTAACATTGTATTGGATAAATTAATCGATTGGTATAAGTAATGATGCAGGCATATTTTTGTTATCTGAACTATATTGTCATTTAGGTTTTGCTCCTTTGTTTTAGTTTGCATTTGATTTGCTATTTGCTATTTAGTTTTTAAGCATGGTAGACGTGCATCTGTGTACTTACGTGAAGCAATGACCTGAATTAGAAGCTCTTAACTCTATTATTCTACACTCTTGCTAACACTTACATTATTCTTGACTTTTATTTTTCAAGCTTAGTTTTTCTCTGCTTCTTTCTTTCTCTTTCAACTTGTGATAATTTTAGTCTTTACCCAAGTTATAACATCCTTTCTTCTTATGCTTACGTCCATACTTATAAAGTGGCATGTTCTTTCATTCTACTTTTGCAGAAACGCAGTGCTGGCAGGAGTGGCTTATATTTGCAGACATATTTTTCTTTCTCATGAAGAGTGGCTGTATTGATTTTCTTGATTTTGTTAATAAACTTGCCTCTCGAATTACAAAAGGTGACCAACAGATTCTTCGCAGTAATCATGTGACCTGGCTGCTTGCACAGATTATTCGTATTGAGATTGTTATGAACACTTTATGCTCAGACCCAAAGAAGGTGGTTCCCAGTGCATATTCATAAATTAATGTGCTTTTATACTTTTTCACCATGGAGAAAGAGCCACTAATCTAATTTACTTCATGTTTGATGTGAGCATTTTTTTTTCATGCTTTAATGCTCATTTTCTTTCCCAAGATGTATTATTTTGTGCTTCTACACCTTATTTTCTGTTTTTGTCAGGTGGAGACTACAAAAAAGATCATTTCATTTCATAAAGAAGATAAAAATTTTGATTCAAACAATGTCAATGCTCAAAGTATTCTTTTAGACTTCATCAGTAGTAGCCAAACCTTGCGCATTTGGTCTTTCAATGCTTCTATTAGAGAGTATCTCAACAACGATCAGCTTCAGAAAGGAAAGCAAATTGATGAGTGGTGGAAGCAAGTGACAAAAGGTATTTGCATTAGGTTTTGGCTTGAGATCTACTTATGTGGCGAAATTAATTCAGTTTGATTCTTTGAATTTATTATTGCAAGATCACTTTGTATGGTGTATTGTTGATTTGGTGCACAAACCTGTCAACCTACAGGCTAGATGTACAAGTTCTGGTAATTGTTTTATAAGACATTCTTAAGTAAATCAAGTAATTTTTTTTGTCAGAAATTGCAAATATGATCTTGATGTTTCGAATAAATTATTTTGCAAATTCTGATGGATATTGATAACCATTATGTTATGTGAGCTGAACTACCAAACTTTTTGCTACCTCCCTTCAGAACATGTATGTCTGATATGGCTTTTATGAGCAATTCATAAATATCTTGATTCTAACTGAATGAGGACATCTGAAGTTCATATATAGGTTTTCTTTTATTTCTTATGAGAGCAGTTCTTTATAATTATTTCTATTACATAACTTTACACTACATGTGAAAGGTTATTCATAAAAAGGTCAGAAATTGACACAAGTATGACATGGACATGATGATTAATAATTTGGAAGGCCTCAGATCTTGTGGTTTGCCTTCATATTGTTCATGTACTGGTATTGTATGTATCATATGAGACATGATACATCCCTATCTACTAATGGTTTTCCAATTTGGACGATGCTCATGTTGATATCATCATTATAGCATGTGACAAAGTGTCGATATGGTTTGGTATGGTTGAGATCTGAAAATATCATTCTGTACTGTATAGGGTGAAGGTCTTCCTGATCTTTTGAGGTCAAAAGCTCTTTCTTAGATATTCTATTTGAAGACTTAATGTTTTAGTATTCCATCTTATTAATTTCTGTGCTCTTACTTCAATACTACATCCATGCATCTGTTATCAAATAGAGCAACATACTTGCATTTTTAATCTAAATAATGACCAGTTCTTTTGATACAGCCTTTATTCTTGGTCTAATCATTTCAACTGACAGTCTAGTGCCTAGTGATTTTGAGTTTTAGTTTGTTCAACAAGGTTTCCTAGGCTTTGCAGAAAAGTTTATTTCTATATAATGCATTGTTTTTAATTTTTAGCTTCAGGAGAGCGTACGATGGATTTTATGAACTTGGATGAAAGATCAATGGGGATGTTTGGGTTCTTTCATTTACTATGGCCCAGCCAGCTAGTGATGCAGTGATGAACTGGTTACCTCAGCTGGACATACAGAAATATTACAAGGACCTAATGTACAGTCCAATGATAGGATGATGATGTTGCGTGAAACTTACCCTCTGTCTATGACGTTGCTTTCTGGTTTGTCAACCAACCTATGTTTGAAACTTGCCTATCAACTTGAAGAAGCGATATTTCTTGGTCAGGTAAGATGAACATGATTTTGTTGCTTGATTTATTAGAGTATTGGTCATGATACCTTACCCTTTATTTATACTTACTGCAAAAGTATTTGATTTTTCATGCAATGTCAAGTTAAAATATCTGTTTATGTATATCTTGAGATCGAGGCATGCATCAAGTAATTATTTCATGCTGTCATGTGTCTATGAACTGCATGCGCGCCATTTTCTGGTGCATAATTGCACAACGTGCTGTAAATTAATGATGTGCCAGTATGTACTGAATGAGTATTGGTTACAAAAAAAATGTCAAAAGATTATTGTTAGCATAGGCAATATATAGGGTTCATGGCAGTATTTTCTGCCATGATTATACATACATATAAAACTGTGTTTATATATTTGCACACTGATATACATATGTAATACATACATAAACATACGTGCTTACATACATAAGGATATATAATGTATGGTTCCTTACTTTCCCATGCCAGATTGTACTGCTCCTACCAGTTATACCATACCACATTGGTACTAGGTTGGGGTTTTTACTAAGTGCCGGTACCATGAATTGACATGTCCTGAAACTGTATCATCATGGATTTGGATATTGAAACTGCTACCATGAATCATGATGTAGACATAGATATGTGTAAAGTCATACAATTGTATATGTAAAGTCATACCATTGTATATTATTGTCTGCCTGCATTTGTGTATATATCTATTTAGTTTATTCTTAGAAGAATGTAAAGTGTGTGCATGAAGCTTCTCTGCTGCTATAGTATTCTGGTTTAGTTCAAGTCAAATATTATTTCTCAGGATGTAGTTGTGTATATACTTCAGTTTGTGGGCAAATGTAAATGTTTACTATTGACTGTTGACATGTTTTAACACTGTTGTAGGCCATTCCTAGCATTGCTATGGTTGAAACGTATGTCAGGTTGCTGCTGATTGCACCTCACTCATTATTTCGTCCCCACTTTACGGTATCTTCTTGTCTCTACAATTTCCTGCAATGTTTGGTATTTATTTGTCAATATGCTTTTAGTTTTACTTGTAATAATGCCTCTTAATCATCATATTTCTGGTTTTACAGTCACTTTCCATATCTTTCTTCAATTTTTTGTTAGTAAAAACTTATGTATTGCATTCTGATATGAAATCAAACGTGGATGTTATTTTCTTGACACATATCTTAAGAATTTTTGAAATATATGCGGCAATTCCCAATGACAGCTTGATTCCTTGCTTTCTGGAAATGGTTATTAATTGTCCGGTAAGGCGTGGCATATATAAACCATGATATTTGTTTATTGCAAGGTATCAGGAAGGTGTTGTACCGCAGGATGACAGATTGTGCCTGTCTAGTACTGGTCCGTACACTAGATATTCTTTTATTTCTTGGTTTCTTCTATATGGGTTTTAAGTTTTACAGGTTTTTAGTTTTAATGGCTTTTCAGAGATTGTGGCCCTCTAACATTTAAAGGTTCCTATAAATAGGGCTGGATGTGGTATGATGTGAAACAATTTAAAGAAAACAACAACGGTTTTAAAATGAACATCATTTATCAATCATAACATGAAGATGGCTTCATGTTTTTTATTGCAATTAAACTCGTTTAGATTGTTAAATTAATTAGCAATTTTATTATTATAAGTTACTCAATAATAGTGATAATTTGTAATTCTGCATAACTGTGTCAAGTATATGCTAGCTACCTCTGAAAATAGTTTCTAATTACCTATAAATGGTACCAAACTGTTTCTTAGTTTTTTAGTAATTTGTTAACTAATTTTAGTTAAAATTCTAAATCATAAATTTTGAAATTCACAGAAATTCTGAAAATTGAAATTTATTAAGGATTATTGTACCTACACTTGAGGAGTACTACATATATTTTCTCCAACCCAAAAAAGTGTTTTGAACAGTTAATTCTAAAAGTGTGCTAATTTTGCTCTTTAGGTGCCTGAAACATGCACAAAAATAGTGCAATTGGTTGAAAAGAAGAGGGTAATGTGTGCACATACACAGCTCTAGCATGCTATTTTCCCAAGAATTGTTTCTATTTTTAAGTGTTAATTATTCTTCATTCCAAAATTATCATAATTCAAGGAAATGCCTCTGCAAAAGGTACATGGATGTGTAGATCAATGATTGATCTACAACACATCAAGAAATAATGCCAAAAGAATTTGGCATGATTTGTCCTTTTGTGTATTTTAACCATTCTCATAGCCAAAATGAAAGGGAGAGTATATACCGTCTTAGAAGCAATTCTAGACTTTTGTCATGCAAGTTTGCACTTCCGGTGGTGGAATCCTTTAGTAAAGGTCCACAGAACCGATACCAAATATTGAATCAATACAGTATGGTAGGTACACTGTGGTACACCATATTGAGAGAGAGGCTTCCAACTATGTTTTTCTCAATCCAGCCATGGTACCACTCAAAACAAGGCAGTACGGGCGGTTTTGCTCGATACAGATGGGTGTTGACCGGTTTGTCTCAAACACCGAATCGAACCTTGTTATCATATTAGTACCTTATTGATATGGTATTATATAGTCGATATGGGATAGTACCGGTTGGTACGACAGGCATTGCTTCCCTGGCCCTTTCCTGCTCTCTCTCTTTTAAAACAAACATACGAATAAAAAAAAAAGTGTTCAGAGCCCTTGGAACCAATGGGAAGCAGAAGGAACTGGTCAGATTTTGGTCAGAAATAACTTGGTACTGGTATATACCAAGCAACATGAACTGGGTCAGCCCAGTTTGTATAGGAACTGGGTATTCCTCACTATGTTGGTATATTTCATCCTATACGACCACATTTGATCAGCATCTTGAATCATGGCTTGTTGTTTCTCCATTCTTTTTGGTTTTGTATTTAAACTGAATTTCTTATAGTAAACTTGTTACTGAAAGTGGAACAAATAGATATAATGTTCCAACATAAATAATTGCCGCAATAATCAAATAATTTATTTAGCAGGGATTAAATTTGTGACATAAAAGAGATGCCCAACTCATGAATGGAACATTATTATATCTATCCTGCTGCCATTATCTTTGTGACTTATGTGACAAGGATATTTCTGATACCCTCTGCTGGTAGTAGTTAAAATATGGACATAAATATTAGCCATGGATACAGTAATATAGTAAATCTTGAAAAAGAGGATATCTTATGGCTGCGAGATGTCAATATATAAATATTCTTTGAGTGCGTATCTAGAAAAGCATTCCGCAAAGCATAATGGGTCTAACCAAGCATTTAGAAAGTAATGCTCGTACCTGATTGACATGTGTCAACTTGTGCTAGGTCTTGGCACCGGCTCAACAAGGTCCTGTTGTCAGTGGTTGTCTTGGGATTTCCTTTTTGGGGGAGGTGGGGATTATTACCAACTTGTCATATTGATTTTGTCTAAATTTAACAATTAAAATATTTTTCATTTGAAAAGAACGAATGGCTAAGTCAAATATATAATCTTGACTGTGAAAATTCGACTCAATCAGATGTCTATTAGTCCAATCAGTATATCAGTCAATTTTAACTTGCATGTAGATTTAAAACAGTAATAATTTTTTTAAAAATGAAAATATAAAGAACAAGCTTTGAAAAATGAAGAAGAAGCAAGGGAAATGCATGTAGAAATATCCAATGGTTGATATAAATTACATTGTCTAGCTCATAAAGCACAAGTGTGGCATTAGTTGATTGACATAATAAACATAATAAATCTAATTTTCATATGTTAAAATCCCAATTTTTGTTGTTGATATTAAAATTCCTCAGTTAATAATTTAAAATTCCTCAATAACAAAACCATTCACTTGTATATGCAACACATATGCCTGTATATGCATACATCAGTCAATAAATAATTTATAGTAGGTTGACTTAATAAGATTTTAAAGCTAGAAACATTTAAACATAGAATTCACAAGTTATATGGGTTTGATCATGTTAGAGAATGCTGGTTATCATCATGGCATGTTTCTCTTAGTTGTTAAGGAAAGCTGCCTACTCCACTCTTACATTGGACCTACATCCCAAAAGCTACTTAAATTTTATTGAGCAGTGCTTGAAGGAGAATAGGAGATGTCTGAACCATGTCAACTATTTCATTTCTCAAAAATTGTTTAACTATAAAGAAACAGAGGTTAAAATCCGATATTAAAATTTAAATAGGAGCCATCGCATAAAGGAGGTTAAAAGGGGAAAAGAGAATCTGTAAAATGCAAGGATGTTGTGGTTCAATTTTAAGGGGTGTTTTAAATGCTTCTTGATGGCCTTTTAATGGTCAAGAAGTTGGACTCCCCACTCCGCTCATGATCTTGGCCAATTTTTTCATTATAAAATATGAGTTTCTGAGGCTCATCTTATCTCCTACTTATACATTTAAAGGGTTTTCTTAGAATTAAAGGGGAAACCCCACCACTCCCTCCAAAAAAAGACCCAGGTCCTTTGGCTCCATCTCTGCATGCTGCCCCGTATGATGCATTACCTGCAAGGCTGCAACCGTGGTGGTACCAAAGTCTATCATCCATAATAACTGTCTGAACACATCATGTAGTCATCATTAATACCCATATTATATTCCATATGGTAACATCAACGCCACCATCCATCATTCCTATTATGAAAGGTTAACATGTACATAGAAAAAAAATGAGGAACCCCATCCTTTATCTTGGTCATGTGGAAAGTGTCCCAAGCTTTTCTCTAATCATAAAATGTAGGATATTTAAAATAAGTATGCAACATGTATCTAAGCCATGGTTTAGCATACAATATGTAGTAAGATGCCACGACAACCAATATAAGGCATCCACAAATGCTAGGCTAAACAAGTCTTTTATATAACAAAAAATATGAAGTTGTACCAGAAAAGTTCTCTGTTTGCTTGCTAGATAATAGATGTCTGAGAACATTAAATTGGGGAAAAAAAAGAAAGGATTGGTCCTTATTTGCTAGTGAAAGTTTCTAGAATATTCTTAGGAGGGTGTGGATGAATTTAGATTGCTCAAGAGTGCGAGAAATCTAAAATTAATACTTTGGCCATTATTGTGGTTGAAGTTTTTGTTGGAACTGGTTAAAACATATCCGGGAAATGATTTTTGATGCGGAACATTTAAAATATAAACTAAATAAATTGATCAAAAACCAATATTAATCAACAAAAGTGAGATGAGTGTAAGAAAACAAGTTGGGACTTATTCAAGACCATTGGGCACATGCTGTTATTGTGGTGTTCATTTTATAATGGAGTACATATGTTGGCTGTATCTGTATATGCTAGTTATGTGTAATATGTAATGGTTTCAATATTTCCAAGTTTTCTTGCTGTCAGATTTCATGACTAATATTTAGATTATAATGCATGAAAATGAAATACTCATATTTAGTAAAAAATAAGGCTTAACATAGATAGTCGATGCATAACTAGTCAGCATCATAGTGTGGTATGTGTCTAACATTATCATGAACCTCATTAGCATCTTGATGTTTGTGTTTTTGTAGGTGAAGCTGATAGTGTAGCATGTATTCTATAGTTTAGATGGATAATGAAGAATCTCTGTAGAAAGGTCAGGCATTCTGTTATGTAACAACTATAACTGACCTCAGAAGTCACAACCATTAGATGGGCTGGCTTATCAATCATAGCTTAGGGATACATGTACACCATATATTGATGATAACTTTAGTATCCTACTGCACAAAAGAATGTGTAACTTGATTGTACTAGGTGAAAGCTTATTGAAATTAGGGGATTTTGCTGAAAATGTCCACCTCAAGGTATGTTGAGCCAACCTGAACCGGTCAAGAACCGGGATGGTTTGGTTGATCATGACGGTTTGGTCCTTAAAAACCTCCAATGCCCCCGACCCTCCATTCTCTCTCCCTCATCCCCTCTCTCTCCTCCCCCCCTCCCGTTCCACCATGATCCCGCATGTGACTAAATCTTTGAGTTAGCACTCACTCTGTGCTCATCTCGCTCTCTTGATCCCTTATCCTGCTCGTCTTTGACGTTGGCCAAAGCCGACCAACATCAATTAACACCGACCGATGCCTAGGTAAGGCCCCCCCTCCTCCTTTCTTCCTCTCTCTCTCCCCTCCTCCCTCTATCTTTCTCTTCCTCTCTCTCCTCTCCCTCTCCCTCTCCCTCTCCCCTCCCCGATTTGATACATCTTTACTTGGAATGGTACATATTGCACCCTACCTAATCGGTCATTGATCGGTAAGAGCCTTGGTATTGGTTTGACAGACCTTGATCCACCTAATTATTGAATTTACATAAGAGGGCCACATTTATTAATTTTTGGGCAGAAATGGTCCCTTCTAATATTTCTTAAGTAATTGTGCCACTATAATTGTTTGTAAGAACACTCTTTATGCGTCTTTGAATTTTTGTTGTGTATGCATTCATTAACAGTATGTTTGCATTGACTAATATAGATAAGTTCATTTATCTACTACTAGTAGGTGCAAAATGGTCTTGAAAAGTTTAAAGCAAAATGCTCTTATAAAAAGGGTAAATAAAGTTATTTTCTGAAGCATGGAAACAAAATGGATCTTTTTGAGTTTTTAAAGTCTCCTGGAACTATAAAAGTTTCTCTTTACAATTAGATGTTGCAATCATAAATGAATTTATTTAAAGTTTGTGGATAAGAGTAATTGGAAGCAAGGTCGGCGAAACCGGTACCGATGGTCGGATCGGCCGGCGGTATGGTACGGCACGCCTCCGTTCCGTTCCGAACCGAGGCGAACCGATGAAGAAAAACACGGACGAACCGGGGAAGAAAGAGAG
>KE504753.1:1270637-1282464 GCA_000441515.1 Elaeis oleifera | reverse complement strand
ATACCCAACAGGCACCATGCTAACGCATGTACATTACCCAAATCTTTGCTCTGTTGGCACATAGAAGGTTACTGTTTTCCAACACAGTACTGCACCCTCCTGTTCTGTTTCCTACTAATATGGTACTGATACAGGTTCTGGTATTGGTACTTTACACGTTGGGTATTACTGAACAAACATTAAACATGTACAGAAAGCTATTTAATAAATTTAACCAACATTATAAGATGCTCCATTTACATGCTGAATTGATCTATTTTCAGATTATATTGGACTAAACAAACATCTAGAAGCTCAATTTACATGTAGAAAGCTTCTAAGAGGCAAAATTATTACCTATTGATACGAAGATACAATCTGAAGCAGAAACTGACATGCACAATCAGTACAGCCTGAAATAGAAAAAGAAACAGGCTGACTACAATATGCACTTCCAGCTGTTGTGTTGGTTCATTATTTATACCAGAGTAGCATGCCGATGCTATGCCACAGGTCAATACTATGCATTGGGGTTTGATGCTTCAGGTTTGCAATGGCATGCCTCATATGTTGTGCTAGCTCCTTGCATATTACATATTGTGCAACATAATATGGTGTTGACTGATACTTCAGACATTAAATAAAAATACATTAAATACTAGAAATGGTGCGGTATAGACTGTTTAGTGTTTGCACTACAACATGAGAAAAGTTGTCTTCCGGTCCTGCTTGCACCTTCGTGGTGTTGTCATTTGTCCCTTATAAACCTAAGAGAAATTTTGAGTAACTTCACTATCATTCTCCTTTTCATTTTTTCTTGTTCTTAATCTTTACATTCAATAAAGACGTTGTTCATTGAATTTGTTGTATTGCTTTCCTTTTAGGTATCATGGCAGGAGCAAGGCGTTAATGTATGATGTCACAAAGATAATTTCTATGATAAGGGTAAACGTGGAGAGCATCGCTTTTTCAGATTGGCTGAAAACTTATGCATGAATCTCATTCTCTCAATACGGGATTTTTTCATGGTGAAGAAGGAATTAAAGGTTAATAACAAATAACATTATATCCAAAACTTTGTTCGATTAAAGCTTAAGTTAATCCTTTCTTACTAAGTCTAACTTTTCAGGGTCCAACTGAATTTACTGAAACACTCAACCGGATAACGATAATCAGCCTTGCTATCACCATCAAGACACGTGGAGTTGCTGAGGTTGAGCATGTACTTTATCTTCAACCCTTGCTAGAACAAATTATGGCAACCAGTCAGCATACATGGTCAGAGAAAACTCTACGGTATTTCCCTCCATCAATTCGTGATTTCCTAATAAATAGAGTTGATAAGAGGGGACAAGCTATCCAAGCATGGCAGCAGGTTTGTCTTTTTTCCCTTTAATGCTTGATTTGTATCCCATCTAATCTTTTGTTCTTTTGGGCACTTAGCTATCTTTGTAAATTTAAAAGAAAAGTCTTATGCAAACATCATAATAAGATTGCCTTTGGCATCATGGCTAGATTTTAGTTTTATTTTCTACTCTAGTTTCTTATTGTCTTTGTTTTGTTTAAACTATTTTAAAAATACAATCATGTTTGGTAACTACAAATCTATCTATCTATCTATCTGTCTGTCTATCTATCTATCTATACATACATACATGCATACTTGGATACACTCCTAACAGAGCTCGACCAACCTCCGGAGGGTCTCTCTTCCTCTTCGTTCCTTCCTCCCCCATCTCTTCTTCCTTCCCTCTCTTACCGGTGTTCTGAGTTTTACACCAGAACCATACCGATGGGCCGTTGGTATGGTTCGGCATACCCTAAATGGCCCGGTTCAGGGCGGTTTGGCGAATGCTGCTCACTATGGTGTTTGTCCACTAATTCTGAGAAGATTGTGAAATAAATAGAGTACATAGCACAGCTAGTAAACTTCTATTGTAGTCAACAATCTAAATTTCGTTTGAAAAACATGAGATCATAAAATACATATCCAATCACTACTAAAAATCCTCGTGTTGTTTCATGAAATTTAAGTCAAAGTTAGAATAGAAACATAATTATTATGAAAGAATCAAAACACATGATTTTTCATAGACTTCAGATAATTCACATTATATCTTAGTCATATGTTTTCTAGAAGTTTTGGCTTTGGTTCACTAAATCATTCCAATAATTAAAACTCCAGAAATTAATATCCTCTAATAAGAGAGGAATGATAAAACTATGTCGAGCTAGCTGGTTCGGAGAGTCTCGAATAGAACTGGTTGGTTGCCAGCATGGTTCATGCTTTATATTTGAGATGGTCCATAGCCACGTTCTCTTGTACTTGTCCCCTCCATAGAGAACCCTAAGTTTCGCTTGAGGAAACTCATCTCCTATTGGCTCATGCTTGTCTCACCATTGCTACCCTCACCTATTGACGAGCATCCTAGGTACGCTGACTGTCGTTCCTCCTCTCTCTCTCTCCTCTTTTCCCTCCCTCCCTCTCTTTAGCATATCTTCTCTCCTTATCTTACCCTAAGCTCTGTTGCTGACCACAGTAACCCACCGCCAACCTCCTTGCCAGAACTCCCTCTCTTCCTCTGCTTTGCTTTCTTTGTAACCCCCATCCCTCTCCTCTCCTTACCCTAAGCTCTGCACCAACCATGGTAACCCGCTACCACCCTCCTCACCGGAACTCCCTCCCTCTCCCTCCCTCTTCTCCCTCCCTCCCTCCCTCTTCCTCCCTCTCCTTCTTCTCCCCTCTATCTCCCTATTTCGGTACATTTAGGCATGGTGCAGTATGAACCTACACCATACCATACTAGTAGCCAACTGGTACGAGTCACGGTACCAATCCTGCAATCCTCGAATGAAACAATCAAAACACATTTTGCATCAAACTTTGAATTTCATATTGTTTCACACTTTCTTGTGAAGGTTCACTTTTCTCTCGAGGCCACTCATATTCTCTTTGTAGATGCAAGCGGGGGTCACTGATTTCCTCTTGATAATTTGGATGAGTCTACTCATTGCTAATGCAAGTAAGGCGATTCTTATCCTCGAGGTCCACCCACACCAATGTTAATTGAAAGTTAAAGGAGATGTTCCATTCCAAAATTAGTATTATAGTTAGGGTTCGTGGAACCATCCTGAACCGGACGCTTCAGGCCATCTCGAACCATATCGGCGGGATACCGATTTGGTTCCGATGTAAAAGACAGTGCAGCGGCCAGCTTAGAGGAAGGGAGAAGAGAGAGAGGGGGAAGAGAAGGAGAGGGCCTTCAGCGGCCATCCAAGCTCCTGTCGAGCTCAGTAAGGACGGAGGGAGGGCAGGAGAGAGTGGGAAAGATGCTTATCGGATCATCCGAGACCCTCGGAGGTCTCTGGATGGACGGAGATGCCGTCGCAACCTCTTCGACGGCTGGCGAGCCAGTGCTGAGGAATGCTGAAGGCAACCGAAGTTGGAGGAGGTCCTCCATCTTCCTCCAGTTAGAAATTGGGGTTCGCCTCTGTTTTGTATTGTCTTTTATCGAGTGAATTAGGCAATCCAATTATCGACTTTAATCAAAATTATAAAAAGTAAATACAGTGAAGTCCGCAACTGCGTTGCCGACTTTACCCAATAAAGGTAAAAAAATACGAAACAGGGGTGAACCCTCTGTTTCGAAATGGAGGAGGACGGAGGCCCTCCTTTGGCCTCGATTGCCCTCAGCGTCCCTCAATAGTGGCTTGCCGGCCCTTGAAGAGAGGTCACGACAGCATCGTCGTTCGTTCGGAGGCCTCCAAGGACTTCTGATGATCCGATAAGCATTTCTCCCTCTCTTTCCTTCCCTCCATCCTTATCGAGCTCGGCAAGAGCTTGGATGGTCTCTAACGGCTGCTAGAGGCTCTTTCTTCCTCTCTCTCTCCCTTTCTTTGCCTTGTTGGTATGGACTCGTACCAAACCGTACCATCAACCAGCATGGAATCCGGTTCCGGTTCCGGTTCGCCGGTCCTTGATGCTATCTGATTTTTTTTAGGAAATTTCATTAATTTTTGGCATGTTAATTGCTTCTCTGGAAAAGTAACTCAACTTGAATGTAATTTCTATTTTGATTTGGTGGTTAGTTAATTTAACATGCATTATAGTCACACCATCCTTTAGGCATGTAACACAAAAAATCAAGGTAAAATACAGCAACTGCGCCACTTCAAGTTTGAGTGAAAAACATTTTGACCCTTTAAGTTTACATTTAACCTCTAATTATTTCTGCCAATGTGGCGCATTCGTCTTTCTCCATTAGGAGTGTTGTCACATGACAACTTAGTACCCCTACTAGTCTTGCCCTTCCCTCTAATTACAAACGGGCTTGCATTTTGGTGCCAAAGGAAGAAAAATCACATGCCATTCACATAATTATCTTCTCCAACTAGTTGCTGTGCCTGAGGCATTGAAGGACTCCTCGGGCAACCGCCCCAAAGAATCCTTTCTCTTCACATTAAATTGACATATACTCGTGAGAAACAAGAGGAACAATAGAGTAGGGCCACTTCACATGATGGCATTAGTCTCCACCTCTATATACTAGAAAATTCGACCAGTATATCCTAATGTACCTCTCATCAAAGCCCAAAATTACAAGCTTTTAGGGTCAGTGTGGGATCAGATGCTTTCCAATCAAAGACCCATATCAGTCTTGAAGACCCCGATCCTCTCATTGTTGTCCATTGTGAGGAGTGAGGACATTTCTCATCAAGCCAATCTGATACATCTTGAGGCCGAGCACTGGAGGGAAGTCTAGGTTCTGGAAATTGCGAACATGCGGCCGTGATTTGCCAAGGGAGGGTGACCTTGTCGTCGTCGTTGGCAGACTTCCAAAGGTGGTGGGTAGTGATGGAGCCATTGGCATGGAGGTGAAGAGGCCCTCTTGTTGAGGCAAAAGGAGAGGTAGCCGAACAAGGATGTCATTGGGGTGTCAGAGATTTAGGGGAGCTTGATGAGGACGTCGCTGGTGGAGATTCAGACACTAACCCACCCCTAGGTGTTGCTGATGGCTAAGTAGTTGCTGAGGCCACTGAGGCCTTCAATGGTGGGTGATGGAAGCTTCCAATTGTGTGGCCTTTTTCACATGTTACAAGTCTTGTAGTTATACTATTCTTGTTTATGCTAAAAGATGACTATTGGTTCACCTGACACCCATAAAGCATTAAGAGTTTGTTTGTAATTAAATCCATTTACATGCATGCCATTATTTAGCATTTCTAATTCTTGACCTAAAGTGTCACTTTGCTATGTAGATTAGAAGTCTAGACTTGGTATGATGAGCATTTACTCCACTTTCCCTTTTAAATCATGCACGATCATCTTGAACAACATTTTCTCTAATTGATATGGGACAAGCTTTCCCTTTTGTTTTTTCAATCATTACTTAGTTTGAGGCCCAATTTAAAGATTGGAATTGTAAGGTGCAGAATCACAACATGTTAAATTAGAGTCCAGACAAACAATTGGAAAAATGTAAAAGTAATAGTAATAAAAAAATCTGAAAATATAAAAAGCATTAGTTGTTTTGATTAAACAACTGAGAGATTATAATGAAGAGAGAAGAGAATACAAAGAAATGTTTAAATGGGAAAATTAGATTGGGAGAGGAAACAGAAAAAGATGGAGATGAAGAAGATGGTGAGGATGTTAGAGAATATAACATATGATCTAAGAATTCAGAAGAACAGGGAGATGAGGTTGAAAAAGGATAGAAGAAAAGAGAAGAGGATGGAATCAGGGAGGCAAAGGAAAAAGGAAGGAGATGGAAAGGGAATGAAGACAAGAAAGAAGGGCAAAGATTGGATAATGGATGGTGTGCCATTCTTTATTCTATCAACCAAGCAAACAGGTTTGGGATCACCATACATATGCACAGAGCAGGTGGGTTTTTAGTAGTCACATCACATGCAAGGTAAAATGTAACATGTTAAGTGTTATGTAAATGGGGCTTGCCCCAATGGTCACACCTAAGGTTATAACAAAGTTTTGGTACTGGTGACCGTGCCGGCCACCGGTCGGTACGGTACCATACCAACACGTGGTACGGCCAGGTGTGCCGATCAAACTGGCACGCAAATTTTTTTTGAATTTTTTTTTGAGAAAGGGTTATTCAATGAAATTTTAGTGATTACAAAAATTATGAAAATTAATTTAATTTTAGATCCACGTAGAACCTACCATTGATACTACATATAAATTCTTAGTCCGTGAACATTCATAAAATGCTATTTTTCTCGAAATTTAGGCTTAGACCACTATGCGCAAGATGCATCAAAACTTTAATAAATGGGCATTAAATTTATGTCGAAAGTAGCTTGTAAGTCCCTCATTAATAATCTAATTTTACAGTTATTTTTCGAAATTAAATTTTTTAAATAAATTTTATTTCAAAATATATTTTTAATTCTAAAAATTATATACTTAACGAAAATTAATGATTTTAGTGTCATTGTATAGATCATCCATAGATCTACAACATATATTAAAATCATACAAAATAAAATTTTGACAGTTTTTCTTGTTTTTCATTTTTCATGAATTTTTTAAAAAAGAAGAGGGGAAGAGAAGAAAGGAAGCTAGGAAGGAGAACATAGCTTTAATCCATGCTGTTCCCACGATTTTTTGGTGTTCTCGACATTAGGGAGTGAGGAAAAGCATCAGAAAAATGAAAGAAACAGAGAGGAAGTCTTTTGGTTTCCTCTCTGCCATTTTCTTTCTTTTTAAACCACCGAACCGGGCGGTTTGATTTGAAATAAGCCCGAACTGAACGGTTCAGGCCATATACCACCCAATTCAAGGCCGAATTGGGTGGTTCCAACTTTTTGTTCTCGGTGCCGAAAATCACAGCACGCCCCAAACCAGGCGGTTTGGGTGGTTTGAAATGCTGGTTATAAATGCCGGTGGGATGCAGAGCATCCTACCACCCTGAGAGACCAGACGAGGGACCATCTTGATTGTTGGGATGGGGTGGTTGGGAAATGGATTGAGATGGTATAGGGCATCCACCATCCTCTATGGGGTGTCTCATTCCACTGTAAAATTGGGATGGCCTTGTCAACAGTATTTAAAACCTTAGTTGCACCCCTTTGCTTACAGCGTTCTAGGTTTAGCTGTCTTCGAAAATACAGACTTGGATAATTTGAGTGTAGGTAGGTCTCTCTCTCTCTCTCTCTCTCTGATACAAAGTTATTATTGCTTTTAAATACTTTAAATAAACTAAGTTAATATGACTTATAGCTCATTATCTAAGTGTAGTGCCTAAAAATATAGATAGCCAATAGGCAATTTAATCATACATGCAGTGATAATTAAGTTAATGCATGCAAATTCTTATAGCTTAGTGGATTAGTGGTTACCTATGCTTTTGGCGGTGCATAGTGGACTGATGATCGTCTAGGCTTATGCATAGATGATAAGACTTTGATTAGGTCATTAGATGCCTAGGTGGATTCTTGCAACATAGATGTATGCTAGACCTTATCTCAAATCTTGAACATATGCTCTCGTTTTACAGGGAGAGGGGGTTATGATGTACTCCAGAAAACCCTTCTTTTCCTCTCTTCTCAAGAAAATCTATCAAAACTTTGAGAAAGAAGGTTATCTATTTTCGCGAATTTATTATAACCATCCAAATGCTTTCCAGGTCTTGCAAGAATTCAAGTTTAATTATATGTAAAAACTTTTTTGCTGTTGGATAGATCTCCAACTCCTCTCCTTCTTAACTCGGAGAAATGAAAATGATAAAAATAACACCTAATATACTTAAATTAACAGAACACAACATCAAATACAGAAATATATGTTAAAATTAGCATCCTCGGTTGGTTTAATAAGTTTGTTTAGAACTGGCTGAAATTGGACCCAAAGTTGTAAGAACTAGTAAATCTGTGGGGGAGGGGTTGAGTAAGGACTTGGGGTTGAGGGGGTCGGGTGGTAAACATAATATAGGAGGTAAACCATTCAAATGGGAATTTGTTTTAAGAGATCTAATGAAATAGTAATTTTCAAGTTTGCTTTAGATTGTGAGCCTTTGTTTAATCACGGTAGATTCCTTATGAAGCAAAAGGTATCGAAGATTCTACAAAAATGTTCTTTTGAACTAATACTTTATCAGCCATATATTTATGTTTCTGGCCATTATTGATGTACCATGTTCACAGGCGGAAACTACAGTTATCAATCAATGCACTCAGCTCCTTTCACTGTCAGCTGACCCTACTTATGTTATGACCTACCTGAGTCATAGCTTTCCTCAACATCGCCAGTATCTCTGTGCTGGTGCTTGGATGCTGATGAATGGACATCCAGATAGCATCAATAGTACAAATCTTGTACGTGCTGATCCCTTTACCCATTTCCTTTGTGTGAAGTTCTTTGGGAAACTTATTGTGCTAGTTTTGAATGCAGGGACGTGTCCTGAGGGAATTCTCACCCGAAGAAGTGACATCTAATATATACACCATGGTGGATGTCCTTCTTCACCATATTCAGATCGATCTGCAACATGGACATCTTGCACAGGTTTTCTATAATAATTAATGTTTTTGTTCTTTGTGTGACTTGGTATTTGCTTCTCTGAGTTGGTTTCCATGTTTCCTTTGCTTTTTATCATATCTGTTATGTTCAGGATCTTCTATCAAAAGCAATTGCCAATCTGACATTCTTCATTTGGACACATGAGCTACTTCCATTGGATATTCTACTTCTAGCTCTTATTGACAGAGATGACGACCCTTATGCTTTACGTATCGTGGTATGCTTTCGTCAATATACACATTACCTTAGTTGTGAAATATTTTATGTTTGATGACTGCAAGAATGTGTATATAACATTGATTATAGAATGACAATTAGAAAATGAGGACATTTTGTTGGTCGGAAACAAAACATGTTTGGAGATCTTTATCTTTTACTATACATATATATTAGATATATGGGTATTTTATAATTGAGTTGTGACTTGCACAAAGCATAATCATATCTTCTGTTGATTTAATGTATTGCTTTCACAAGGCATATTTCTATATAAAGACCTCCAAATTCAAACCAGCCATATGGCTTTCAGTGAGAACATGGATTAATGTCTTAGCAAGTCAAAGTGTACTCTAGGAGTTTGATTGTTTGAGAATATGATTGGATGGTTGGAGATTGAAAGTTTTGTAGGAGAATCAAGATTTGGTAATCTGGAAAGTGTTATTACTTTATTTCAGGTGGCAATTCAGGTTTTAATTTGTTTTAGCACACATTGATAATTCCATGACTAATACTCTGGTTGGATTGAGGGATTTGGAGAGAAGAGAAAAGAAAGACAAAGTTAAAATCCCTTGTTTGGCTAGGAGAGAAGAGAGTCAAAGTCAGTAATTTGGACATTTAATCAAGGATGGTAGAGAAGAGAAATGGAGAGAAGAGGGTTCTCTCCTATGTAAACCACATTTTAAATCTCTCCAAAGTGAAGAGATTCATAGAGAAAAAAAAGCTACTTTCTCTTCGCTTCTCATTTTTAGTTCTCTTTTCTTTGTTTCTCTTAATTTATCTTGTTTCACTTCTTTCCTTCTCTCCTCTGCCATGCATCTGAACAACACACAAACTTTCATACTGAAAAATTGTTTTTCATTTTGGTTGCAATTTGCTATATGATCAATTATCTAACATCTGCTTTGTGGTATTTAAACAATATATCTGGAATATATTATAAGCTGCTGAATAAGGTCCTCTTTGATATTTATTCAGGCAAAGAAATGACTGCTTTGCAAAGTGTGGTGAAGCTTTTAGTGAGAGATTCGATTCAGAGTCTTAATCCAACTAGCACACCCTGTCCTATTATTGTTTCCATTTCAAGTGGACTGCACTGCTCTCCCAAATACCTAATGCTTGTGCTGGCCCTAGGCATCATAACACTGCCACTAGCTTAGTTGTCCTCCCTCTCTCCCTCTTCACCTCCATGAGTCCTAGAGCGTGTTGAGAAAATTTCCTAGAAGATTTCAATCATCGTCTACATGCAAGCAGTTATTCCCAGAGAGGCTTAAAAGATTTGAAGAAAAGGTGTCAATCAACTAGACTTTCATGTAAGTCATCAATCAACTCAAAAATCTAAGGAAAGGGATAAATATGCTTAAGTATTTTTCTCATTGTTTTGAGTTGGTATAAAATCAATACAGCTACAACTTCAGTCAGTACCATATTTTACAAGCCTCATAACCCTATCTATAGGTGTCATTCATATCTCTTTTTTCCTAACCAACATGATGTCAATTCATATTTTAACAAGTCTAATTTCCAATGGGAAATTGGAGTGTCTGTCTTTAGAGGCCCTCTTGAGTGGAAGTTTTATTCCCTACCCTTGGTTCTGATTGCACTTTGCACCTTGGTGTTTAAAAGCAAGCCTAACTGTGCACAAGGGATTCAATGAAATATGCAAATTGTGTAATGACTAACCATAAAATGTTGGTCAAACAAAGGACTAGGAGTGAAGTATCCTGATTTCCTATATCTAGCTAAGTGGGTTTGTGGTAGAGAAATGCTTGATCAAATGGAACTAAGAGGGGTTGTGTCTTGTATTTGATGGATGCTCGTGTGCTTTAAAGAAAACACGACAGAAAAAGAAACCTTTTAGAGTATGTTATCCCCTTTACCTTGTCTTTTGTATGCATATCATTGACTATGTGGGAAAACCCAAGCTCATTATTGTTATTTCTTATTTGTCTCAAGTTACCAAATTGTGAATGAAGTTGACTCAATGCTCCCTAGGTTTTCATGAACTGAGTCCAAGTGTTCCTATTGCTAGGTGGTCTGATTGACTGCTTAAGTGGGATATCCTATTAGGAAGAAGAAATTTGTGCATACAAATATTTGAATGCTTTTAATAGTTGGAAAATAGTGGTTACTTGAGAAGGAAGAAATGGATGTTTTCTTAGTCTTGAGAAACTTTGGAACTGACATAGATACTTGAGAAGGCTTCAACAACATTATAGTTTTGAGAAATAGGAATCTTGTATGCAAGTGGGTAGAAATATTTGAAGGCTTGTTTCTGATTAGCGTAACAGGTTTCTTTCTAAAAATATATACTTGTAAGCACGGTTTTAAATACTGGTACCAAATCTTATACTGTTATTCCATTGGAACAGTATGGGGTTGATGTGGTACTGGTACCAAACCTTATACTGTTATTCCATTGGAACAGTATGGGGTTGATATGGTATTGGTACTATTAGTATGCACCGAATCCAAGATTCACTGTCTTGATATTGGACACTATGCCAGTACCATGCTGTTATATTATCGGTACACCTGGTGTGGGCGGTTTGGCATACCAAGACTCTATATTGGGTCTTGGTTCGGTACTGGTATAGTACAGTATTGCCCAGTATGGGTTGAGATGCATCGGCATGGTGAACCATGATTGAAACTAATAACTTCAAAAAATGAAAATATAGGTATGCATAGGTATGGTTGATATGGTACTATCAATGCCCACTAGTAAGGCTGGTATGTGTTGGCATAGGTTTTAGTGTCTTGTAGCCATACCAGTGTTAGTTTGTATCAAATGGTACTAGGCTAGTTGTGCCATCCTGTTATATAGTTTTGGATCGATGCTTGCAATGTCGTGCATGAAAGGACATTCAGCTAGATGGGATGCTAGTGAATACAAAAGAAATTGAAAGGGAGGAAACAAAGGAAGACATACCAAATCAGGACTACTTGATAAGGAGAGTATTTTATGCAGGCTTGATAGTGGTGTACTGGTGTACCAATATAAAAGATAGACTGAATCCTGAACAACTCGGATGCTTGTAATGGCATTGCAGGTATTTCTTTTATTTAACTTTAGATGCTGTTGGGTAT
>KE504753.1:1249060-1260205 GCA_000441515.1 Elaeis oleifera | reverse complement strand
TCTAGTCTCTATCTCTAAACTCTGCTAAATTTCCGTTCGAGCACTCCATTCTTGTTGAAGCAGAGAACTGACTTGAGCGTCGGAGGGTCTTGCCGGAGCAACCCCAACTCCGGTTTAGACTTCCTTTTGCAGGTCCCGGCGGCGACCGCGGCATCCTCGACTCCAGCTTCTCCGATGTCGGCGGATTTCTGCACCAACAGATGCCAATGAAATTTAAAAATAAAATGGAATAGGGTTGAGGAAGAGAAGGAACTTCTAGAAAAAATTATGGCCGGATGGTAGTGTTTGGTATCTCTTGCAAATTTGGAAGTGGGCAAGGTTTTTTACACGGGCATTGTACTTCATACTATTTTTCCATTGGAATGGTATGATATCAGGATGATACTAGTACTGGGCAACATCCGCAATCTTGGTACAAAGTACTACATTGATACTTACCAGTTTGGTACAATATGGTATGTACCTTGATTGAGACAACTACCATCCCATTTTTCACTTTTTATCACAATACTGTTAGAATTGGTATGTTATGGTATTTATTTTGTCTTCGAGCAGTATGGGGCAGTTCCACTCAGTTCGGATTACTACAGGCCAATTCGACTCATATACTGAACCAAACCTCAGTATCGTGCCATTCGACACAATACAATTAGTATGGGTTGGTTCAGTAGACCTCGATACTCATTGGATGTACCAAAACTAACATACCACAAAATTGAAAAAACATGGGTGGATTGGTATGGCCAGTATGGTATGCACCAATTTACATCAATATACTTCGGTACAAACTGGTACATCTGATGCAATATTGGTATGGTTGTTTTGGTATCCTAGCACCTATACTAGTGTCGGTTTTTTCTAGAATGGTATGATATGGTGCAAGTCATGCCATCTTACTTCTATAGTTTTTGAAACCATGGAACTAGGTGAACTATATTTCAAAATTTTACATTAATTCTATATTTTTCAGATTTTCCGAGGCACCTTGAAATGATTAATCAAAAGTGAACTTTATGATAGTCGATTTTGGTTTTGGTATAGTTGATGTGAGGAACTGAAAATTGTTGGTTAATATTTTATGTCAAAATTGGTCAAAATATTTTAACCTATTCAAAAGTGTGCTTTATAATTCTCAAGTGGGTCTTTTATGGTTATCACTATTAAACTTTGGCATTTGGATATGTGATGTTTCTGTTTGGTTTAGTGCATGATTGAGGACTGGTATGAGATCGTCACTTTTAGATTTGTAGGTTAATTTTAGGTTTTCTCTTTTTCCCTTAATGTTAGAACTTGGTTATAGATTTGATTCTTTCTTTATTTATAAAGCTGGTCTACGGGATATGTCTAAGGTTATGGTAGGTTAAAAATTTGAGATGAGCCAACATGTCCTCAAAAAGGAAAAATGAAAGAAACTTCCATTTTATTCAATCTAACATACCTATTTAATTTTGAAGCAACAGATGCAATAATTTACCCCACTAATCAAAATTTAGAAAGACCAACATGCATTATAGTGTCTGCCTGCATGAAAACGAGAGAAAGGGGAGAGGCAGGTAAAGGGGCATGTGGATGCCTAAAGTGATGAGAGGATAGGTCAGACATTCATTTCTCTATTTGACCAGGTTCATTATGCTACTAACATGGATATGTATTTGGTGGAAAACTTACCTTTCTTCTACTAGGAACTTCATCTGACCTATTTTTATGGAACTAATCTCAGCTGTTCATTAAATGTACTTGCTAATGGTTAAATATAAGGATATAAAAGCTGAAGTAAAGGCTAAAATTTTTCTTAGTAATTCCTAAAATCAATGTCCACATTTGCTTCCATGGCACATGTGTCGTCATTGAGCTAGGCATGGAAGATTTTGATTGGGTCCAACAATAATACAAACCCAAAGTGTCATTTCCACTACATTTTTTCCCTTTTGCACTTGATTTGATCACTATCAATTTCTTGATTGTGCCTCAGATTTCATTTTGGTGTCAAATTTGGTCTGATTTTTTTAAGCTAATTTTTTTAATATCTTTTTCCTAAAATGAGAGTGCAGTTCATCTGTTAAAACTTCATATTTCGCAGATAAGTTTGTTAGACAGACCAGAGCTTCAACAAAGGATTAAAATGTTTTGCGCAAATCGTCCTTCTCCCGAGCATTGGCTTAATAATCAACCTCCGAAGAGAATTGATCTTCAGAAAGCTCTTGGGAATCATCTCTCTTGGAAGGAACGGTAGGCATTGCATTTATATTGCACCAATCATCACATTTTCCATAGTTTTTGAAATATTATATGCAAAAAGCAATAGCGGAGTTATTGAGTTTACATTCTTTCCATAAAAAATTGAATGCGGGTGCAAGCCTTTCTATTAGTTGATGCTATAGTCAATATGTTGACAATTAAAAATGATGCAAAAGGGTTGTGCATTTGGGATAGATAAAATACCAAATGAAATTATGGGTCCGTATATAAGGTAACAAAAAAGTTGGTAGAAACAAGGGTTGAAGTACCTGTATTAATAGCATAATGGTACGGTACAATATCACACCAACACATGGTACGTCTCTTTGGTACCAATATAGCAAAATAGAGGTGAATGCTATGTTTTAGTTCATTGCCAAAATGGTAGTTGTACCGGTACTGATACCTTACTGGTGAGATCTGATACTGAGGGTATGGATGTATATATTGGTGTTTAAATCTTGGATAAAACAAAGAAATAATAACAACAATTTCAATGAATTAATTGTTACAATGTGAGGAAAGTCAATAACGGAAATTATTAGCTTTAAGACTGTTGATGATATAGAGAGAAACGGAAAACACTATTTATTCTTTATCAAATTGGAGAAAGCATATGATGGCATGCTAAGAAAGGTAACTACATGTATGGATGATACATTGAAATACTGAGGGCATATTTTTGCTAGAGTACTAATGAGCACTAGGAGTAACTATGACATTACAAGTGAATTTCCACTGAACGGATCTTACATCAAGGATCAGCACCAAGCCAGTATTTTTCTACAGTACCCATAGATGAACTTATTGCTAGTACTCAGGAGTCGAGAGTATGTAACATGTATCATGGTGTATGTTGTCTGCAGATGTAAAAATATGAAGGACTCGCAAATAGAATGAAATTTAAAGATGCTGAATGCAATTTGAAAATGAGTTCCAGCCGAAGATTAATGGACAAGGGATATAGACAATCGATCAGTCTGTTTTGTAGGATGTATTGAATAAAGAATATGTAGCACACTTAACAAAATTGGATATGGGTAGGTGCTTTTGGAGTATTATTGTAATTAACACAACCGCAGAAAGTAATATAAAATGTTAATAAGATCTCCTATGCTATATTGCTCAAATATCGAATGATAAACAGGGTGCAGGCAAATAAAATTAAATCAATGGCAAGAATGTTGAGATAAATGTGGCAAAACTTGAAAGGTAAGGTGATGATGAAAGGGTAATTAGAAGAGCTTTTGGAGTCAACTTGAGTGAGGACAGTGTGATGTAGAGCCAATTTAGATGGTATGGGTATGTATTTCAAATATGAGGAGGCTCCCATAAAGAGAATTATTGAGGCCAAGGCTCTCTTGTCATCCTTGTCATGGATTGTTGGAGCAGTATTGAAGATTGTTAAGAATCTGTCTCACATGGATTCCTTGTTAGGCTTTCATATCTCTTCCCTCCGATGGAACCTTTTAAGTCATAAAACTGGTTCTTTTGCAAGTATACCGCTTGGAAGTTTGAATTGCATGCAAGACCCTGTTGCTCTGTGATATGCACGAAGACCTTTTTTGTGCGCCAATGGCGTTCAGTTTACTAGCCACTAACTGCTGTTAACTTCTTTTCTTGACACAATGACAAAAATACCCTTGAGCATTAACTAGTCCAACAGCAGTCTGGTGGGTAAACCCCTTTCTTTTCTTTCTTGGGCAGACTAACTTCTAACTCAGGCTAAATGACTATAGTCATGTTTTGGACTGATAAATACTAACAGTAGCAAATGGCAAGGCCCTGATGCAAAAAAAATTGTTCGAAAGGGCATTCATGCAAAATGCAAAATTACAGGGTCATGCATGCAGATATGAAACTTTCAAAATGTATACATGCAAAAAACCTTAAAGTATTTTTTCTCAGCCCCTAGCATGTCATTGCTTTTCTTTATCCCTTGCTTTAGAGTTTGTGTTCAGAAATTTTTTATTCTATGAGCAATTGGAATTGTTCATGTTTATGTCAGAGGACCTTTTAATTCTGCATAAACCTTTTGTTCCACGATCATGGAGCTGATGGACATATTTTGTAGAGACATATATCAAGCCTTCTATTTGGAAGCTTTTTACTGTGTTGATGAGTCTCTTCATCAAAATATAAGCCGTTTACGTGTACTTCAATTGCATCTATTTGGTGAATTACCCTAAAGTTACAGATATGTAAGGAAAGGCACAAGCGAGGAGATAAGAAATACAGTTTTATTGATCATGTATATGAATAATAAAGAAGTGAAAGGTGGAAAATGCGAAGATGTGGTGTTCAATCTAAGAATGGATAGAAAGGTGAAGAGAGAGAGAATGGTGAAAGCAAGAATTGATAAATGGGTTTAAGAGGGAGGGAATCAAAAGAAAAAGGAGAAGAAAGAAGAAGAAAGGATGTAATCAAATATGGGAGAACAGGGTTATGTTACACAAAATGATAATAATTTGTTATTTTCAGATTAACATGTCCTTCCAATCTAAAATCGTTATTGGCATTAATCATCTTTGAATATTAGAGGGCAAGGAATATCATGTCTTGCTGTTTTTCTATTTGATATATCTGTTTCATATTTCTTTTGTCAAGTTTATTATGATTATTATATCCCTTAATGCTAACTGTTATATTGCGATGGCACTATATGTTGGCCTCCCTTTTCAGTGCATCTTGTTTTTGCCTGGCAAAGACACTAAGCGGTATTTTAACTTGTTTATTGTCTGCTGACTTTTGCATATTTATCTTCTTGTTTGACCAATTTATATCAAAGATGGATACATAAGCATCTTAGGTTAAGGGAAATCTAATTTTGGTCTAGTGGGTGTGAGAAAACATTCCAAGGAGTGAAGGGGTGTTTCAGTAAATGTTCTTTAGAATAATTTTGGTTATTTAGGTGTAGCTCGTTTTAAAATACTTTAGAAAATTATACCACATGCATGAGTCAAGTTTATTCAGGCAGAAACTACTAAAATAATGCTTTCAGGTTTTCATATGCCAGCATGTGCTAATAAGTTATTCTCTTGCATTATTTGATTTGTCATAGCCTCTTTAATGAAATCCTTCTAATCATGATTCCAATCATTGCAGGTATCCTCCTTTCTTTGATGACATTGCAGCACGTTTGCTCCCAGTCATCCCGCTAATAATTTATAGGCTCATTGAGAATGATGCCACAGATATTGCCGATAGAGTTCTTCATATTTATTCTCCACTTCTGGCCTTTCATCCTCTGAGATTTTCATTTGTCCGTGACATTCTTGCATATTTTTATGGTTACCTTCCAAGCAAGCTTATTCTACGGATACTTACTGTGCTGGATGTTTCCAAGGTAATGACTTCTCTCCTTTTTTAAACGTTATTTAATTTTCTCAAACTGTTCCATTTACACTAGTTTTTTTCTTCTTCTTTCCAGATACCTTTCTCAGAGTCATTTCCAAAACTTGTTGGTTCATCAAATCCTGCTATCTGCCCTCCACTAGACTACTTTGCTACTCTTTTACTAGGTCTTGTGAATAATGTCATACCCCCTCTAAGTAGTAAGTCAAAGTCAGATTCAGCGGGAGATCCCTCTAGCAGTAGTGGACGGCCGGTTCAAAATAAATGTCAATCATCTTCACAGCCTGGCACAACCAACATTTCTGATGGGCAGAAGGCATTCTATCAAAATCAGGATCCTGGGACATACACACAGCTTGTCCTGGAAACAGCAGCTATTGAGATCCTTTCACTTCCAGCATCAGCTTCCCAAATAGTAACTTCACTTGTTCAAATTGTTGTTAATGTACAGCCAACACTAATTCAGTCCAGCAACGGGCAACATGGAGCATCAAGTGGTCTTGGGCAAAGTTCTGGTCTACCAACATCTCCATCTGGTGGCAGTACCGAATCCTTGAGCACAAACCGTTCAACTTCTTCAGCAACTGGAATCAGTGCCACCAATTTTGTTCCAAAAGTGGGTACTCCTGCCAGCAGTTATCTTGTCTGATGATCCAAGCGTGTGGCCTTTTGTTAGCACAGCTCCCACCAGAATTTCACTTGCAGCTGTATTCTGAAGCAGCACGTATCATTAAAGATTGCTGGTGGCTTGTTGATGGTAAGAGGTCACTTAAGGAGCTAGAATCTGCTGTTGGCTATGCTTTGTTGGATCCAACATGGGCTTCTCAGGATAATACATCAACAGCCATAGGTACAACTTAAACTCTCTAGTGTTTCTTGTAAGCTATCTGGAACATTCTTTGCTATATTGCATTTGAATCAAGGTTTTTGGAACCGATACTGGAACCCGTCCTAGTTTCTGGACCTATAGCGGTTCTTGACCGGTATGGTACTGTATCGGTACCGTGCCATACCCAGTGTTGGTACGGCCTTGCATGCTGGTTCCATATCGGTACGTAATTTTTTATTTTTTTTCTTTTGAACACAATCAATTTGTTTTGATTTTTGAATTATTTAACCTAAATGATGTTCATTTATGTCATATAATGGTTCTATCACTTCGAAATAAATAAAAGAAATCTAAACAACGCATGGAATGTATTTAAAGTACAAACTACAAAGAATAATGTATTAACCTCAAGATCTCTACTGATCTAATATTTCATCGAGTGTCTATGATGCTTATAGACATCTGGATCATCCCCATACTCCAAAAAAATATCAACACATCCTTTTAACCAAGCAGCATTGTAGTTCTGAATGCTCATCCGAAGAGGTATCCTCTGGATTGTAAGACATCTCAGATCTCTTACTCAAGCTCTGGTTTTGGAGGTATCCTGGAATTGATGGTACGACTGTGGAGGGATCCATCTAAATATATCGGTAGCAAAATCCGATCCGTAAGATACTCTGGGCTGCATAGGATAGTAGGCACTGAAAGCATGATGCCTCGGACTTGCCATATTCATATCCATGTGGATCATAAGCTGCGTGCGGATAATAGGATCCATAATGCAATGATGAATCTGAACGTCCATGGATCTTACTCCATGTGCGAGGTCATCTGGAGTTGCATCGTATGCTGAATGACCTTTAGGAGTCCATCGTCTATATGAAATCATATCCTCGCGGGTTCTCCTAGCTCGGCACTGTAGTTTCTATTTTGTGTGGCATGCATCAACTAGGATTCATCGATGAATCGAAGACTCGTGCGGTTGCATCTCACAAATGGTCTTCTATGCTCCACTTCTATGGTCATGAGATCCATTACTACTGTCGTCATCGCTCTCCTTGATCTTTGAATCTGAGTGAGCTAACTCCACTCTCGACAAGGCTGCAACTATCTTTTGTCTTTTTATTGAGCATTTGCTTGACTTCCCTCGTGCCCCTCTGTGTTTGACTTTGCTGTGCTTGGAAGGATAGATGTCTTCTTTCTCTGGGAGGACGTCTCAAAAGTTCTCGCTCAAATCTCTGGGAGAATATCTCAGACATGGAGTCACATGATGAATGACTCCCTCTGTGGCCTCTCAGGTTGTGGTTGATCAGCTAGAATCTTATGTGGAATATTACTATCTGCCCATTGCTCTGGATCCATTCTAATGTCCCTAGTGACCAAACTGCTTGGTCGTGGAAGAGATTTCAGCTCATCAAGCTTTGGCTCCTGCTGCTGGCCTGCAAGCCATCCAATCATTGGATCCTCGTCATTAACAGTATGATCATCTATCGTCGGATCCATGTACTTCAACTGTACTTTCTTTGGATGCATTTTAGCCTCAATCTTAGATTATAGTGAATATATACAAGATTGTTGAAGCACTTCTGCGTCAGATGATTTCTCTGTTTGTTGTGGATGGGGACAAAAGTTGATCAATTGCGCTCACAGCCACTAGAAGAGACCGTCTAGAAAAGAATGTGGAGTCACATCTTTCAAATTATTTGTGTACTATCCAAAATGAATCCACCATTAAACTACAAAAATATTAAGCAAAATTACGTATCAGATTATATGAAATTAGTAAGCATGCAACGTCAACAAAGTCTTATCATTATTGATATCTAATTCATCTGGATTCATCTTTTTTTTTTGCTTACGACAGTCGATGAGACTCTAAAGCTGTCTGTCCCCTCTAAATTGTTTCATCTGTGGAAAATATATTTGATAAGTTAACAATATATTATTGATTGCAGATCGAATTCAGTTAAATAGTGTGTCACACCTCAGTTAACCTAACATATCTCTTGCAGACATTGATGCTATTTCTAGATCGGGCACCATCTCATATATCATATTATGGAGAGCACTCAGAAGCTCATTATCCATATCTATCCCAGGTATATTGTATTGAAATCTCAAATCCAGATAATAAGCTGCAGGTAATTCTACAAATGATTAAGTAAATTTGTATAAGTACAAGAGAACAAAATTTTTAGAGGATTCTTGATTTTGTGTTTACTTGCTAGATGTAAATTCCTATCCATCTGATAGTCCCATCATCACTCAATAATTTCGATGTATTTTTGGACATGTTTCAAATCTTTCTCATTGATTTGTTTTTTTGTCCTCTCTATCATGTGATACGAGAAACCCATCTGGGGGTATCTTTTGCTGTCTACGGCTCAAAGCACATCGTATAATGGCTTGATAGCCTTCATTATCTTATCGATCCGTTGTCAAAATGACTGACTCGTAACCAAGTTCTCCATATGACTTTTTTAGTGCTGGCTGTTGCATATCTGCTCTCTTGCGATTCGGTACCGACAAACATCGAATGCAAGATTGCTTTCTTCTCTTGAGGGCTATCAAGTGCTATATAGGTTGTAGCAAACTGTGTGACACTTAATCTCAAGATCTCCCCTCTAGTGTATGTCTGTATCAATACCAGGATCCATGTATGATTGTAGATAAATTTAATAATAGTCTGGGCTGAGTCCATTGCTTGCTGCATCCTACGAAGCTTATCAATATCCATCAATATGGGGTTGATGCAATGTGTAGCACATGGAGTACTAAATATGCGGTCGCCGCTCTATGAGCAACTCTCTGGTGGCCTTATACTGCAGCCGATTATTTATGATGATCTACATGACATTCTGCTCTTCTATCGCATCAATCACCTTCTCCATCGGTCCAAGAATGCACGTGACGTCATATACCTTATTTGAAGCATCAATTGACTAGTGAAAAAATATTTTCTATCACAATATGTCAAGAAGTTGATGATGCTCCATTTGGTAGGACCGATCTGGCCATCACACATCATCGTCAGTCCGTATGTGGGTTATTTATTCTTGTAAGAAGAAATTCATCTTTATAGTTTCTTGTTATTATGAAGAAGCTCATCTTTAGGTCCTAGAGGATCTATACTTGGGCTGGCAGCTTGTATGGCTAAAATGGCAGACTGATAGTAAGTGTTGCCTGTTGCATTCGCTGGAACATGGTTGAAATAAAATCATGATCCAATAGCTCGTCGCATATTCTTCTTATCCTTCAACATACTGTTAATCCTCTGCTGTTTTGGATTCTTACTAGAAAAAGTTTGTGGATTCAAATCATGGATGGTGGCTTCTGTTGGAATGTCTCTGAAGGATCTCCTATTGCCAAAAGTTCTCAGTATAGATGAAATACTGTCTGTTTTACTGATGGTCTCCCTGATTGAAGAGGTCCTCCTAAGTTCGACTCTTTCCCAACGGTCGTAGAATTGGATCCCGATTCATAGCATGACGGTCGAAATCGTTCTCTATACCTTACCATCTTCTCTAGTCGTTATTGATCATCCAGATTTGTTTAAATGGTAGTCTCAATTTGTGCCTCATCATTTGGAGCGGTATCCTTTGACTCTCTAGAGTGATAGGAAGGAGGCTTTGCTGCTCGCTTTGCCCTCTCCTTCGCTGCTTTGAAATCAGCAAAGTATTTCTTCATCAACTGTCGGACTTCTTATGGGTATTTCTGACACAATCATATCGAGATAACCATCAGTCAAATATAGCTCCAACCAAATCACCCCTCCTTGCTTGAACTCTATGCTGCATCATTTGTATCTCTAATAGTGCTGAGCCGAGAGCATCTCGTTATGGTTCCAACCAATATCATGCTCTGTATCTTTCTTACTCATTTTTGCAAGTTTAACAAAGCATGCTAGTTTAATAATTATGTAAAAATAAAAAAAAATTTGTCATCCTAAATAAAATTATTTTTAAACTTTGAAAATTACATCTGAATAATATATTTCATACTTTTAATCTTATAATTTTATTTATATATAAATTTTTTGTATATAATAATAATTTCAAACTCATAAATTCAGAAAAATATGTTGTGCTTCAAATGATACTTCTGGATTAGCTAAAATATATTACTAATTTTATATTTTTAAATTGATTACATATTTTTATTATTTAAGTAATTAAAATATTTTAATTTAAAAATTTAAAAAATTATTTGAGCTTATATACAAGTAGAAACATATCATAGAAGCTATATATATATATTTTTAAGCCAATGAACATATGTTAAATGTTATTTATTTTTAATTTTATTCGAAATTAGGTCTAGGCTACTATACACATCATGCATCAAAATCTTCACAATCGGGCATAAATTTTATATTGAAAGTAGCTTAAATATTCTTAAATAATATTTTGATTTTATAGTTTTTTTTGAATTTTAATTTTTTATAAATTTTATTTTGAAAGTATATTTTTAAAAATATATAATTAATAAATTAATGATTTTAGTATTATTGTGTAGATCATCTAAAGATCTACAATATATAATGAAATCATATCAAAATGACAAAATTTGACATGATTTCCCATTGTCTTTCTATTTATTGCCATTTTTTGGCCACAAAATTGCAACAAAATAAATAATTTAGTGAGAAAATGTTGGATTACCTAGAATTCGGTTGAAAGATCTTGATTCCTTGATGAAATTGGCAAACTCCGAATTGTGGG
>KE504753.1:1211823-1229136 GCA_000441515.1 Elaeis oleifera | reverse complement strand
TTTTCCCGTCTGGCAGATGGTCCAAAATTGCTTCTCATCTCCCTGGTAGAACCGATAATGAGATAAAGAACCATTGGAACACCCACATAAAGAAGAAGCTAAGGAAAATGGGAATTGATCCACTCACTCACAAGCCCATCCCTTCAACTTTTGACCAGCAGCAGCAGCAGCAGCAAGGATGTGCTTCAGTTGATGGAAATGATAAAAATGAGCAGCTCTGCTTGCAGTCTCCTCCAAAGATGGCACAAGAGGAAGCAAAGGAAAGAGCATCACAAGCTCGTTCGATCCTATAGAGATTGATGCATCTTTAGCAAATCCCCTGTTTTTTCACTGATGAAGTGCCTGTGATCGAGTCCCATGAGTTCGTAGTCCCTTGTGCTTCCTCGACCCCTCCATCTCCTCTACTTCCATTCTTCATCATGCTCTTCTTCCAGCTCTGAACCTAAAGCTGAGGAAATGCAACTTCCATGCATGGACTGGCCAGAGTCGTTGTACCTCTGGGGGCTGGATGACTTCATGGGATTGGAATTTCTCAGTGATGATGGGATGGAAATTAAGCCTTGATCCTTTTAGCCAATACCAAAGAACTTTTCTAGATCAGGAGTCAGGGAAATTTGAGCTTTTCTGATATCGTTCTCCATGTCTTTAGTAATTTGTGGCGACAGATACAATAAAAGAGAGGCTCAAACTTCTTTCTTCATCTCTCTCTTTCTTCTTCCTTTATTTGTTCTTGTTTTGGTTAGTTTTTTTTTCCGATGTGAAATAATAAATGGAAAATAGATCTTAATGGAGGTGTAATCTTCTTAACTTATTGCCTAGTATATAAACAAACAATATCAACTTTGTTACATGCTATGCTGGAAGTAAAAGGTGTCCAAATGATCTAGTCCGATGCTAACGGATATCCCATGCTCATGAGCTTTACTCGTATCACGTACGACAGTAGTATCCGTGGACTGGACCATGTCCATGTCCAAAGATGACCGCTGACCAGAGTCGATGGGTTTACTTTCACACCTGTGAGAAAGTTGTGGTTAATTATTTGAACGTTATGAGCACAAAATAGACTAGTTGGTCAGTTCTGTTCATCACTTAATGAATGACCTAAAGCCAACCTTTGCTGACTTTTTTTTCCTGCGAATTGTTTTTCCGTAAGTCATTTCAAATAGGAAATTTCACAGCCTTGACATTCACTACGACATATTTGTAGCATTCTATGAAGAATTTTCGTTATAGTTATCGATCAGGACATTGTCATTCTTACTTTGAATATTAGAGTCCTTCAAGCTATTGCAGTTGACTTGGGGAATTCAAACCTCCTTGACATCAACATATACCCAAAGTTTGGAGTATATCCTACGCATGACATGGATGCAGCTTAGTGAAGACGAGATGGAGAGCAGAATTTTGAGACTATATCCTTGGGTTTTATGATCTAGTTGGCAATATCTTTAGCGAAATACAGAATGTAGTAGGCATGGTGCTGCAGTGAGTTTATCACGGTGTTGTTTTTCTCCAGTTTTCAACTGTTGACCTGTATCAAATGCATCAGCTGAAGTTATCTTTTGACCCATGAGGTATGCAATTTTGGTAACTCGTCTGGGACTGGAGAAACTACATTTCAAGGCTACCGCAGAACCATAAAAAATTCTCCACAATCAAGTTTTCAGAAATGATCTAATATTTATGGCTAGAAATGTAGAACACACCTGACAGTTCTTGGGTTCACAAGATAAGAAACCATCGTAGAGAGCTTTTTATCTGTTGCTTAGTTTTATCTCAATGCATCTTGATAATGTCTATTACCTAAACACAAAATGGAAGAATCAAAAAGGCTAGCTATCATTTTCACCTTAGCTGAATGGCCATATAACCATTTAGCTTAATGGTTGTTGGATTTGATCCCGCGAAGTTGTTGTTTAAGCTATATTACCAACAAAATTGATTGAGGTGGCACCCAATATTACCAACAAAATTGTTTGAGTGTGGCATCCCAGTCCAGCAATAACATTACAAGTTAAAAGCTGCTGCTCTCAGCAACAAGCAAGTGTGCTTCTCTTTTCTAGTGTAGGACCAAACCTCATATATTTTGGACCATTTTGCATTAGAATAATGCATTCAATAATTGGTTTATGATATTACTGGCTTTGATGAACTGCAAGCCATATGTTGTAGGAGCTTTCCGCAATCTCTTCCAACTTTTCCTATATTTGGCGATTGATAAACTTTTGCATTTTTACAGTCGCGAGTTTTTTTACTTGTTTTATTAATACCACTTCAGTACCTAGATCATCTCTATAAGAGGGAATGAAATAGAATCCCCAAAAATGAAGTGAATCAGGTAATGTTAACTGAAATTATTTAAAAGTACTTTTTTGAGAAAAGCAAAATGAAAAAGAACAAAATATTAGATGTTAATGAATGATCAGAATTGCCTAGCAGATTATAAGGATGAATGGTTTGAATGAGTATAATTTTGTTGCTCCTAATCAGTTAGCTTAGAGAGAAGCTTTCTGCTCAATCTGATACTCCAAAGATAACATGTTTAGCATATTTTAAACAAGGGATCCAAGAAAATAGATAGTGTTATGGGTAGGAAAATTTTTTCTCGGATAAAACCGACGCACAGGGAAGATGATCCTGATCAGACCTTCATGATGGCTGACCCAAGCTAATTTGGTATTTGGTTTATGCCAATTAGAGAAATCTCAGAATCTGCGTGACAACCTGCTGCGAGTGGAAAAAGAAAAAATAATAAATGTATCTCTACAGATAAGATAGAAGATAACAAACTATCGCTCCAGATAAGATAGAAGATTATAAGCATATCACGCTCGATAAAGCAGGGCTAACCACATGATTTTTTTCTCCTCACGGCACCTCAATCTCTGCCTGTAAATATAGGCCCACAAGAAATCCTCAAGATATGGAAAAACTTCTCTCATAAAATGCTCATTCCTTCCTTTCCATTTCAAATATCTGACTTGAGTGTCGGAAGGTCCCCATCGAAGCCAACTTCGATCGGAGATTTATTTTATAGGTCCTATCGCTGCCATTTTGGCATTGCCGATCTGCAGTCGCCACCTAGCTCCAGCCAATCCGACCCAAGATGGATTTTTGCTGTAACATATTGGTGCTAGAAAAAGGGCAACCCCGTTTATGGGAAGGAGTGAGCATTCCATGAGATGAGCTTCATTGCACCACTCCAATGCCGACTGGATCGATCTGATCATCCACAGATTGGCCAGACGCAGATCAGGGCCGACCATCTATAGATCGATCGATGTTGATCAAATCTGACTGTCCAAATCTGACTGCCTTTAAATCAGTCAGATGCCAATCAGATTTGATTATCTCCAGACTGGCCATATGCCGATCAGATTAGATCAAATCGGTTAATTTCCTCAAGACTATCCTAGTCGAGCACAACGTTGGGGAGCTCAAATAGGAAAGGAGATCGCAACATCTAGATAAAAAAGGAGGATCCAAATAAGAAATGAGATTGTGATGTCCAAGTAAGGAAGGAGATTACGAGAATCTTTCGATTCTTGAATCATTCTTGTTTCCTTGTCTCTGTTCAAAATTTAATTTGTATTTGTTATCGATAGAAAATTTTTTTCTCAGTTAAAGCCGATGCATAGAGAAGCTAGGCCTGATCCAACCTTGATGCTAGCCGATCCTTGGGACCTGAGCCAACCTTATCCGGTATAACAGAAAAGATTGACCTTCAGCCTCCACACAGATCTTAAATCCCGTGACCACCGAAAAAGCTGATGATGAGCGGATAAGGAAGAAGTAACAAACATATCTCTCCAGATAAGAGAGAAAATAGCAAGCATATCTCACCTAATAAGTCAAGGCTAACTGTCTGATTCTCCTTCTCATGGCTCTTCAGCCTCTGTCTATAAATAGAGACTCATAGGGGAATCCCAAGGTATGTGCATTCTCTCTCCCACTCACTCTTGCCCATTCATTTCAGAGATCTGACTTGAGTGTTGGAGGGTCTCCATCGAAGCCAATACCTATTGGAGACTTATCTTGTAGGTCCTGTTACCGCCATCCTATCATCGCCAACCTGCGATTGCTATCTGACTCTAGCCGATCCGATCCAAGATGGATTTCTGTAGCAACAGATTAGTGCTAAAAGAAGGGCTAGGCTTGTTTATAGAAAGGAGCAAGCATCTAATCAAAGGAACTTCATTACGTCGCTCCAATGCCACCAAGTTCTTGACAACCAGATCGATCGGACATCGATGAGATCTAGGCTGATCATCTCCAAATCGGCCAAATATCAGTTAGATTTGACCATCTCCATATCGATTGACATCGATCATATCTGATCGCCTCCAAATCGATCAACGCCCTCCAAGCTATCCTAGTTGGGCTCAAAACTAGAGGGCTATGGACCCAAATGAGAAAGGAGATCATAGCATCTAGATAAGGAAGGAGATTGCAGTATCAAAGCAAAGACGTAGGGTCCAAATAAGGAAGAAGATTATGAAAATCTCTTAGTTTTCAAGTCATCCACGTTTTTTTATTCAAATTTGAATTCGTGGAGGGATCCAAACAAATAAGAAGATCATGACAGATCAAAATCCAAACAAGGAAGGAGATTATGGGAATCCCTCTATTTTCATATCATCCACACTTTCTCATTTCAAATTTAAATTCTTGATGAGATTTAGATAAAGAAGGAGATTGCAATAGATTAAAATATAAATAAAAAGGAGATTATGACAGAAGCAAAGGCATTCCAAGAGAACAAGCTCTAAGAGGGAGAAACTCCCACAACTCAAAACTCTAATGGTAAGAGGCTTTCAAACCCTCATCCATTATTCCATTTCTTGCCTTCTTGTAGGAGCATAGGTCTTTGAGCACTGATCTGAGGTGAAGATCAAAGTTGAATCGAGGTGAAGATCAAACTGATTCGAAGTAAAATCAAGGCCGATTCGAGGTGAAGATCAAGGCCGAACTAAGATGAAGATCAAATCGATCGATCCGAAGAAAAATCAAGACCGATCTGAGGTGAAGATCAAGGCCAAACCAAGATGAAGATCAAATCAGTCCGAGGTGAAGATCAAGGTCGAACCAAGGTGAAGCTCAAGGCTGAATTGAGGTGAAGATCAGATTTATCCAAGGTGAAAATCAAGATCGAGCCAAGGCAAAGATCAAGGCCGAGTCGAGGTAAAGATCAAATCGATCTGAAGTAAAATTAAACTCGATCTGAGGTAAAGATCAAGGTCAAACCGAGATGAAGATCAAATCGATCTGAAGTAAAAATCAAGGCCGATCCGAGGTGAAGATCAAGATCGAGCCGACACAAAGATTAAAGTCGACCATCCAAAAATGGACCTCCAAAGGATAATCCTCCAAAAGTGAGCTCTTGAAAGCCAAACTCCCAAAGGTTGATCTCCCAAAGCCAAGCTCTCAGAAGTCAAAATGAAAAAATTGATTTAAGAACACCAACCAATAAAGGTGAACTAGAGGCAAATTGACGAAATAGAATAACACGACTCTAATCATCTGTTATCTTCTTTATTTCAAAGCTCGACTTAAGAATTGAAAGGCCCAGCCAGAGCTGATCCGGTGAGTTCTCTCATTCTTTATGCAGATCTACAACTTAATGATCCGATGACACTCCTTACCCATAGATAAGTCGAGCAAAGGCCACAACGACAATAACTAAAAGCATCGAGTGGAGCCCACAAACTTCAAGTCATCTAGACCAAAGACCTTGACGATCAAGAAGCGAGGGCTAATCATGAAGGATCCTCGGAGGTCCCTCGTTCATAAATGAGCTGAGCTGATAAAGATTCTTGATCATACGCAAACTGAGGGCTAACCATGAAGGACCCTCGGAGCCCACAAATATAAATTATCAGGGCAGAAGACCTTAACGATCAAGAAGCAAGGGCTAACCTGAAGGACCCTGGGAGGCCCCTCATTCTTAAATGAGCTAAGCCGATGAAAAATTCTTGGTCATATGAGAAGTGAGGGCTAGCCATGAAGAACCCTCGGAGCCCCCAAATACAAGTTGTTAGGGTCGAAGACCTCGATGACCAAGAAGCGAGGGCTAACTTGAAGGACCCTCGGAGGCCCCTCATTCTCAAATGAGCTAAGCCGATGAAAATCCTTGATCATACGAGAAGCAAGGGCTAACTACAAGAACTCTCGGAGCCCACAAATCCAAGTCATCTGGGTTGAGGACCTCGGTGGCCAAGAAGTGAGGGCTAACCCAAGGACCCTCAGGGGCCCCTCATTCCTAAAACGAGCTGAGCCAACGAAAAATCTTGATCGTGCGAGAAGCAAAGGCTAACCACGAAGGACCCTTGAAGCCCATAAATCCAAGTCATCAGGATCGAGGACCTCGGCAGTCCAAAAGTGAGGGCTAATCTAAAGGACCCTCGGAGGCTCCTTATTCTTAAAACAAGCTAAGCCGATAAAAAACCTTGGTCATGAAAGAAGGACCTCAGCGGTCAAGAAGTGAGGGCTAACCACGAAGGACCCTCGAAGCCCACAAATCCAAGTCATTCGGATCAAGACCTCGATGGTCAAGAAGTGAGGGCTAACCTAAAGGACCCTTAGGGGCCCATCGTTCCTAAAATGAGCTAAGCCAACAAAAATCTTGATCGTGCGAAAAGTGAGGGCTAACCACAAAGGACCCTTAAAGCCCATAAATCCAAGTCATCCAAGTTGAAGATCTCGATAGCCAAGAAGTGAGGGCTAACTTGAAGGATCCTCGGAGGCCTCTCATTTCTAAAATGAGCTGATTCGACAAAAAACCTTGGTCATATGACAAGCGAGGGCTAAGCACAAAAGACTCTTGAAGCTCGCAAATACAAGTCATCCAAATCGGAGAACTCGGATGACTAAGAAGCAAGGACTAAAACCAAAAGGCCCTTGAAGATCTCGAATAACCATGAGCGAAGGAAGCCCCTCATCCCTAGGATGAGCTGAGCTACGAGCAACAATGGCAAAAAGAATCCTTGGAGGATCAAAACATTAGAAATATTGATATGAGCTGAGGAATTATTACACATACTTAGTGCTACCCCAAGGATGTGCCAAAGAATATGCTACCTCCAAGAGACCACTTAAAGGTGCCTGAATACCTCGGCCTACATAATTTGACTTGAGATAGGTTAAAATGATGCTACAATCTCTACGCATCAGATATCTAAATCAAGATTGACGTCAGCTTCTAAAAGCTAATGTACTCTCTGACTGATCTAGTTTTAGTTTAGACTCAAGAGTAGGGGGCTTATGTTATGGATAGGAAACTCTTTCCTCAGTTAAATCCAATGTATAGGGAAGCTTGATGCTAGCCGATCTAACCTTGATGCTAGACGATCTATGGTATCTAAGCCGGCTTGTGTGGCATAACAGGAAAGATTGACCTTCAGCCCCATGCCAAACTTCAAATCCCATGACCACTGAGAAGAGCTGATGACGAGTGGATAAGGAAGAAATAACAAATATATTCTTCCAATAATAAAGAAAATAGCAAACATATCTCGCTCAGTAAGTCAAGGCTAACTGCCTTTTTTTTTTTCTTCACACGATTTTTCAGCCTCTGCCTATAAATAGAAGCCCACAAGGGACCCCCATAGTACACACATTTTTTCTCTCACTCACTCCTTTTCATCTATTCTAGAGATTCAACTTAAGCATCGGAGGTTCCTATCGGAGCCAACTCTGATTGGAGACTTATCTTGTAGGTCCTACCACTGCCATCCTATCATTGCCAACCTATGGTCACCGTCTGGCTCCAACCAACCCGACCTAAGATGGATTTCTGCCGCTACAGTATTCTAGATAAAAAAGGAGGATCCAAATGAGGAAGATCACGACATCCAAGTAAGAAAAGAGATTGTGGGAATCCCTTGATTCTCGAATCATTCTTACTTCCTGGTCTATATCCAAAATTTAATTTGCATTCTTGATAGGATCCAAACAAGGAAGCAGATCGCAATATCCAGATAAAAAGAAGGGTCCATATGAGGAAAGAGATCATGATGTCCAAATAAGGATCCAAATGAGGTAGGAGATCACAACATCCAGATAAGAAAGGAAGATCTAGATGAGAAAGGTGATCGTAATGTCTAAATAAGGAAAGAGACTATGGAAATCCCTTGATTTCCAAATCATTATTGCTTTTTTGTCCATTTTTCAAATTTGAATTCTTGGCAGAATCCAAACAAAGAGATTATAATAGATCAAAATCCAAATAAGGAAGGAGATTACGAAAATCCCTTGATTTCCAAATCATCCACACTTTCTTATTTCAAATTTAATTCATGGAGGGATCCAAACAAAGAAGAAGATCACGATAGATGAAAATCCAAATAAGGAAGGAGATTATGGGAATCCCTCGATTTCCAAATCATCCATACTTTCTCATTTTAAAATTTGAATTCTTGGTGGGATCCAAACAAAAAGAAGATCATGATAGATTAAAATCCAAACAAGGAAGAAGATCATGACAGAAGCAAAGGCATTCCAAGAGAACAAGCTCTAAGAGGGAGAAACTCCCACAACTCAAAATTCTTATGATAAGAGGTTTTCAAACCCTCATCCATTATTCCATTTCTTGCCTTCTTTAGAACCACAAGTCTTTAAGCACTGATCTGAGGTGAAGATCAAGGCTGAACCAATGTGAAGATCAAGGTCAAATCGAGGTGAAGATCATACTGATTTGAAGTAAAAATGAAGACCGATCTAAGGTGAAGATCAAATCGGTCTGAGATGAAGATCAAATTGGTCACCTCTGATTTGAGGTGAAGATCAAATCGGTCTGAGGTAAAGATCAAATCGATCTGAGGTGAAGACCAAACCCAAACTGAGGTCAAAATCAAACCAATTCGAGGTGAAAATCAAAGTCGAGCCAAGACAAAGAGCAAGGCCGAGTCGAGGTATAGATCAAATTGATTTGAAGTAAAATCAAGGCCAACCTGAGATGAAGATCAAGGCTGAACCAAGGTGATGATCAAACCAATCTAAAGTGAAAATCAAAGCCGATCTGAAGTAACAATCAAGATTGATCTGAGGTGAAGATTAAGGCCGAATTGAGGTGAAGATCAAATAGATCCAAGGTGAAGATCAAGGCCGAACCAAGGTGAAGATCAAATTGATCTGAAATAAAAATCAAGGTCAATCCAAGGTGAAGATCAAGGTTGAACTAAGATGAAGATCAAACAGATTCAAAGTGAAGATTAAGATCAAGCCGACATAAGGATCGAAGTCGACTGTCCAAAACTTGACCTCCAAAGGTTGACCCATCAATAGTAAGCTCTTGAAAGCCAAACTCCCAAAGATCGATCTCTCAGAGTCGAGCTCCCGGAAGCCAAAATGAAAAGATTGATTTAAGAATGCCAACCAATGAAAGCTGATAGAGGCAAACTGATTAAAATAGGGTAACATGACTCTAATCATGTGTTATCTTCTTTGCTCCAAACCTC
Organism: Elaeis oleifera; assembly: GCA_000441515.1. Lineage (NCBI taxonomy): Eukaryota > Viridiplantae > Streptophyta > Magnoliopsida > Arecales > Arecaceae > Elaeis > Elaeis oleifera. The sequence continues at coordinate 1,219,678 of KE504753.1, read as the reverse complement.
AACGTAAGAATCAGAAGGCCTAGCTAGCTCTGATCTAGTGAGTTCTCTCATTCTTTGTGCAGATCTGTAACTCAATGGCCCGATGACACTTCTTGCCCACCAGCAAGTTGAGCAAAGGCCACAACGACAATAGCCAAAAGCATCGGGTGGAGCCCATGAGCTTCAAGTCATTTGGTCCGAAGACCTCGACGATCAAAAAGCGAGGGCTAACTTGAAGGACCCTCAGAGGCCCCTCAAACGAGCTGAGCCGATGAAAAATTCTTGGTCGTATGAGAAGTGAGGGCTAACTATGAAGGACCCTCAGAGCCCACAAATACAAGTTGTTACGATCGAAGATCACGATGATCGAGAAGAAAGGGCTAACCTGAAGGACCCTCGGAGGCCTCTCATTCTGAAACAAGCTGAGCCGATGAAAATTCTTGGTTATGCAAGAAGCAAGGGCTAACCATGAAGGGCACTCAAAGCCCACAAATGACCATGAGTGAAGAATGCACTCATCCCAAAGACGAGTAAAGCAAAAATCACTAACGACCATGAGTGAAGAATGCCGCTCGTTCCAAAAGCAAGTAGAGTAAAAATCACTGATGATTATGATTGAAGAATGCCGCTCATCCCAAGATGAGTAAAGCAAAATTATTGATGACTATGAGCAAAGAATGTTGCTTGTCCCAAGGTGAATAGAGCAAAAATCGTGGATCATTCGAGAAGCGAGGGCTAACCCAAGGAGTTCCTCGAAGGTGCTTCATCACCACGATGAAGTTCGCCATGATGATTAGGCACTTCATCACCTTAACAAAGCCCATCATGATGAGAAAACTCTTCATCTCCATGATGAAGCCCCCCACTATTCTAGGTGCTTCATCATCAATATAGCTGCATCGACTTCATTCGACAATCTCCGTACATCAGATGGCTGAATCAGGGATAGCGTCGGCTATTATATGTACTTTCTTCATCTGACCTAATTTTAGTTCGAACCCGAGAGTAGTGGGCTTATGTTATGGGTAGAAAATTCATTCCTCGGATGAAGCGGACATATAGGGAAGGTGATATCGATCTGACTTTGATGATGGTTGGTTTATGCCAACTAGAGAAATCTTAAAATCCGCATGACAACTTGCTATAAGTAGATAAGAAAGAAAATAATAAACGTATCTCTCCAGATAAGATAGAAGATAACAAACTATCTCTCCAGATAAGGTAGAAGATTATAAGCATATCATACCCGATAAAGCAGGGCTGACCACCTGATTCTCTTTCCTCCTCATGGTACCTTAGCATCTTCCTATAAATATAGGCCTACAGGAGATTCTTAAGGTATGAAAAATAACTCTGACAAAATGCTCACTCCTCATCTATTTTAGAGATATGACTTGAGCATCAGAGGATCCTTGCTGGAACCAACTCCAGTTGAGGACTTATCTTGCAGATCCTACCACTGCCATCCTATTGCTGCGGACCTACGGTCATCACCCAGTTCCAGCCAATCCGACCCAAGATGGATTTCTATTGCAGTAGATTGGCGCTAAAGGAAGGAGCAGCCCATTTATGGGAAGGAGTGAGCATTCATTGAGATAAGCTTCATCGCAGCACTCCAATACCAATTAGATCCAATCATCTTCAGATTGACCAGATGCAGATCAGGGCGGACCATCTATAGATCGGCCGACATTGATCAAATCTGATTGCATTCAAATTGATCAAACACAGATCAGATTCGATTACCTCTAGATTGGCCATACACTGATCAGATTAGATCAGTTTGGTTAATGCCCTCCAGGCTATCCTAGTCGGGCTTAACATTGGGGAGCTCAAACAGGAAAGGAGATCACAACATCCATATAAAAGAAGGATCCAAATGAGAAAGGAGATCATGATATCCAAAAAAAGAAGATGATTATGGGAATCCCTCTATTCTCGAATTATTCTTGCTTCCTTGTCTATATTCAAAATTTAATTTGTATTCATGGCAGGATCTCAAGCAAAGAAGGAGATCGCAACATCTAGATAAAAGAGGAGGATCCAAATGAAAAAGGAGATCGCGACATCCAAATAAGGAAGGAGATTGCAAGAATCCCTTGATTCTCAAATTATTCTTACTTTCATGTCTATTTTTAAAATTAATTTGATAGGATCCAAATAAGAAAGAAGATCGCAACATCTAGATAACAAAGGAGGATCTGTATGAGGAAAGAGATCGCAATGTCTAAATAAGGATCCAAATGAGGAAGAAGATCGTGACATCCAGATAAAAAAGGAGGATCTAGACAAGGAAGGAGATCGCAATGTTTAAATAAGGAGACTATGGGAATCCCTTGATTTCCAAATCATTCTTATTTTTCATCCATATTTAAAATTTGAATTTTTGATGGAATCCAAACAAGAATGGAGATCCTGACAAATCAAAATTCAAACAAGAAAGGAGATTATGGAAATCTCTCGATTTCCAAAACATCCACACTTTTTCATTTCAAAATTTGAATTCATGGAGGATCCAAACAAAGAAGGAGATCACGACATATCAAAAATCAAACAAGAAAGGAGATTATGGAAATCCCTCAATTTTTGAATCATCCACACTTTCTCATTTTAAATTTTAAATTCTTGATGGGATGCAAACAAGGAAGAAGATCTTGATGGATTAAAATCCAAACTAGAACAAAGATCACAATAGAAGCAAAAGAATTTCAAGAGAACAAGCTCTAAGAGGGAGAAACTTCCACCACTCAAAACTCTTATGGCAAGAGGTTTTCAAACTCTCATCCATCATTTCACTTTTTTCCTTCTTGCAGGACCATAGGTTTTTGAGCATGGCGAAGATCAAGGCCGAACCAAGGTGAAGATCAAACTGATCAAAAGTAAAATCAAGGCCGAATCAAGGTGAAGATCAAATCGATCTGAAGTGAAAATCCAGGCCGATCAGAAGTGAAAATCAAGGTTTATCGGAGGTGGAGATCCAGGCTGAACCAAGGTGAAGATCAAATCCATCCGAAGTAAAATCAAGATCGATTCAAGATGAAGATCAAGACCGAACCAGAGCTGAAGATCAAATCAGTCCGAGGTAAAGATCAACACGAAACCAAAGTGAGGATCAAACAAATCTGAGGTGAAGATCAAGGCCGAACCGAGGTGAAGATTAGACCAATCCGAGCTAAAAATCAAGGCTGAGCCAAAGCAAAGATCAAGGCCAAGTTGAGGTGAAGATCAAACCAATCTGAGGTAAAAATCAAGGCCAATTCAAAGTGAAGATTAAGGCTAAACTGATGTAAAGTTCAAATTGATCCGAAGTTAAAATCAAGGCCGATCTGAAGTGAAAATCAAGGACAAACTGAGGTGAAGATCAAATCTATCTAAGGTGAAGATCAAGACTGAACCAAGATAAAGATCCAATCGATTTGAAGTGAAAATCAAGGTCGATCCAAGATAAATATTAAGGTCGAACCGAGGTGAAGATCAAACTAAATTGAAGTAAAGATCAAGGTCGACCCGAGGTGAAGATCAAATCGAGCCAACACAAAGATCGAAATCGATCGCCCAAAAATCGACCTCCAAAGGTCGACCTCCCAAAAGTGAGCTCCTGAAAGCTGAACTCTCAAAGGTCAACCTTCTAATGCCAAGCTCCCGGAAGCCAAATAAAAAATTGATTTAAGAATGCCAACCAATGAAGGCCAACTAGAGGCAAACTGACTAAAACAGGATAACACGACTCTAATTATCTTCTTTACTCTAAAGCTCAACTTATGAATTGGAAGGGTCAGCTAGAGCTAATCTAGGGAGTTCTCTCATTGTTTATGCAGATCCATAACTCAACGGCCCGATAACACTCCTTGCCCATGGGCAAGTCGAGCAAAGGCCACAACGATAATAGCCAAAAAACATCGAGTGGAGCCCACAAACTTCAACTCATCTAGACTAAAGACCTCAACGACCAAAAAGTAAGAGCTAACTTGAAAGACCCTCGGAGGCCCCTTATTCTTAAACAAGCTGAGCCGATGAAAAATCTTTGGTCATATGAGAAGTGAGGGCTAACCATGAAGGATCCTTAGGGTCCACAAATATAAGTTGTCAGGGCCGAAGACCTCAATGATCAACAAGCGAGGGCTAATCTGAAGGACCCTCAGAGGCCCCTCATTCTTAAACGAGCTGAGCCAACCAAAAATTCTTGGTTATATGAGAAGCGAGAGCTAACCATAATGGAACCTTAGAGCCCACGGACGACCATAAGTGAAGAATGCCACTTATCCCAAAGGTGAGTCCAACAAAAATCACTGACGATCATAAGCAAAGAATGCCGCTCATCTTAAAAGTGAGTAGAGCAAAAATCATTGATGAGTATGAGTGAAGAATGTTGCTCGTCTTAAGATAAGTAGAGCAAAAATCATTGATGATCATGAGTGAAGAATGCCACTCATCTTAAGATGAGTAGAGCAAAAATCATTGATGACTGTGAGCAAAGAATGTCACTCATCTCAAGGCAAGTTGAGCAAAAATCATTAGTCATTCGAGAAGTGAGGGGTAACCTAAGGAGTTCCTTGAAGGCACTTTGTCACCGCGATGAAGCCTGCCATGACGATCAGGCACTTCATTGCCTCGATGAAGCTTGTCTTGATAAGAAGGCACTTCATCTCCACAACAAAGCCTGCCGCTATTCCGAGCACTTCATCACCAATATAGGTGCATCGACTTCATCCGACAATCTCCATACATCGGATGGTTGAATTAGGGATAGCATCGGCTATTATATGTACTCTCTTCATCTGACCTAATTCTAGTTCGAACTCGAGAGTAAGGGGTTTATGTTATAGATAGGAAAATTCTTTCCATGGATAAAGCCGACGCACAGGGAAGGTAATCCTGATTTGATCTTGATGATGTCTAACCCAAGCTGATTTGGTATTTGATCTACACCAATTAAAAAAATCTCAGAATCCACATGATGACCTGCTACGAGCAGATAAGAAAGAAAATAATAAATATATCTCTCTAGATAAGATGAGAGATAACAAACTATCTCTGCAGATAAGATAAAAGATTGTAAGCGTATCACATCGATAAAGCAGAGCTAACCACCTGATTCTCTTTCCTCCTCACGGCATCTTAGCCTTTACTTATAAATATAGACGCATAGAGGACCCCCAAGGTATGGAAAACTTCTCTCACAAAATGCTCACTTCTTCCCATCTATTTCAGAGATCTGACTTGGATGTCAGAGGGTCCCCACTGAAACTAATTCTGGTCGGAGACTTATCTTGCAGATCCTACCACTGCTATCCTGCCGTTACTGATCTGCGGTCGCCGTCCAGCTCTAACTAACCCGAACCAAGATGGATTTCTGCCGCAGCAGATAGGTTGGTGAGTTAGCTGCAAATAATGCTAGTGATGAACATTAAAAACATTGATTGCTCACAGTTTAATATCTTGGTTAGTGTTGACATTAAGAGGCTAACTTTGTTATGCCCACCTCCATCCTAAACTTTAATGATGGTCATAATGACAATAAAAACTTGAGATAACATAAGGGTATTTTTGTTCTTGGAACCAACTAAGAGACATCTGATTTTTGTGTTCTAGATCTCCTAATATCATCATTAATTTTGTGTCTCTTTATGTTTTTGAGAAATAGGTCTCTCATTATGTGGATAATTGCTTCTTGATCCTATAATAACAACTTGTGTTGGCTAAAAATCTTGACTTGAATTGATAGAATTTAAACCTACACATTGAAAACTTCATATGGTATAGACCAAAGGGATTTCATTTTTGTATGGTCTTCATTCAATCAACCTAAATTAGACCTAATTTTCACATGATTTCATAGCTCTACAACTAGATTTGTTTGATTCTTTAGGCAGATTTATACAAATTTAATCTAATTTTGAAGACCTAACCTGGATCATCTAAATTTATAGACTAGATTAGACTCGATTTCAACCTTGTCACAATGCATTATAATAGCATCTCATCAGATAATTAGAATTTAAAGACCATAGCCTAGTCTCGCTTTAAATAAACATGTTTACCTAAACCTACTATCTAAACAAGAGATATATATTGTTTGAATCCTATTATTTGGGGCTAAACGCGTACAAAATATGATTACTCTGCAACCACCAAACGATAATTAGTGATACCCTATCAGCCTTTGATTTATATTGGCAGCTTCTATTGGTCATTCCTTCACTCATTTGGCTTACAATATAGTCCTCTGTCCTTGAAAATTTGAGACTAGTGTGATCGCCTCGGTCTTCTATCAATTGATGGCTAAGACTTGATCTTTCGACCTACTTAACTACATCATGTGAGAATCCTATATGTTCGATTTGGATCTCCATCCTTCGTATGATTTTACAATTGTACTCTACCCAATCTTAGAAGAGTCATGTGATTCTCTTTCATTTTGAATCTATCAAACTTAATCTACATAGCACTTGCTCCTAATTGCCAGCTAAATTATTGAGATGTGATATAAGTAATGACCTTTATATCTCATTGATCGAGGATCCTCCCTACTACTTGCAAATAAAAATTCTGCCATTATGGTTTTGATCCACGAACAAAGAGCTGCTCTTTTATCGAAATATCACCTTCAATAATCTACTCATATCTCTTTTGACTCCATTGAACCTTTCTATGCTGCTACATCTCCTGATGTGAAATACTTCTGGGTACTAAGATAGCCTGCATACTATTCGAAGGATTCACTAAATGCATGGGGATTTGGCATTATCTTCCATATTGATAGAGATTTTGATTTACCTTTTGGGAAGGTATATTTTCCTTTTATATAGGCTTTGTATCTCTCTCTTTGGTACTCATTCTTCTGAAGGGAAGAAACTGTTTCTCCTTGAAAAGCCCAGGTTGCATCTAAAAATTTTTTATTCATCTACATGATTAAGGATCAAATCTTTACCTGATTAGCAGCAGAATCAGAGATCAAATCTCAAATTATCTGATATAAATCTTCATGGAGGTCTGGATGGCAGACCCTCTACTTCGCATGCACGTCAGGCGCTGTAGGAAAGCAGGATGAACTTCAATCCAATTATCTTTGCAACTCAATCAATCGAGGGATGAGATATGCTGGTATGACACCTCACACCAACAGGTGGGATGCCCAAGATGGATCCATACCCGAGGGAAGAGGGCGGCAACAAGAGGAGAGGGCAAGGGGAAGAAGAGACCTCTCCTCTTCTCACACCTCTCTCTCTCTTTCTCTCTTCTCTCGATCTGATTTGTTTGATATGCATCCATAGGTAGAGATCCTCTCTATTTATAGATGATTTCATAACCTAATAAGTGTAAGAGTCCTAACTCAAATCTGATTTGAATCAGTCCAATACTCATGAAAGAAGGATTCCTATATGAGATACAATTGTTATCACATATGACAACCAATTTGCATCCACTCTCTCACCCACATGGGATGCCCCAAATGAGCAAAGCTCCAGGTGTTGGTCTGCCCATAATAGAGAAAAATCTCAATGCAAGTGGGCATACTCATATCTCATAAAAAATGGATCCGATTCGGATCCAATTCGAAGCTGGTTCGAAACGATTTCAAAAGGCTGTTAATCTCAAACTCTTTAGGACTTTTGTACCAAATCTAATTTAGATTTTAGATCTAATTAAGACTAATTAATTCAGATCTAATCTAAAATTAATCAGTACTTAAATATAATCTTTCATATGCTCCATAGATCATAGATCAAAAACTATTCATCTCTGGAATCGAACCTGAACCTCATGTGTAGTACTAGCTAGACATAGTCAACTCTTTAATCCCGTTTGACTGATAACTTAATTCTCAATCAAGTTAGCTTATATGCTCAATTAAGTCAAGTACTTCTAAATTGGA
>KE504753.1:1190427-1201393 GCA_000441515.1 Elaeis oleifera | reverse complement strand
AATTTTGACAGCAGAAATAGCTCCGGAGTCGGTCACGTCCAGTACAGATGTACCCTTACATCTCACCTGTATGCCATACCAATGTCTCCACACTCCTTGGTTAAGAGGACAACCAACCTATATGGCACACAACGACCTATGATTGATAAACATTGTTGTCCTTGGTAACAATGCATCATTTGGTCGCGAACTGGTTTAAGGACTAAACGACAAATCCTCCTTTGTCGAGTCTAAATAGTCCTAAGGACTTCACCACAACATAGGAGTTCATTAGAAGATGAAACTATTTGTGATGAAAAATATCAAAATAACTTTTATTAATTTATAATTCATGTACTAATACAATCAAAGAGCACAACCGTCACTAGGCTGACGATTGGCTTTGGGACACTATTCCCAACAAGTTGATGATAGGATGTATTTACTATGTAAATCATTTTGAATGATAAAATAGTATTTATTAATTATCTTGTATTTATGTACATGTAGAATTCTTAAATAGTCTGCCATGGACCATAGTTGGATGGATCGTCAAGTAGTCGACGGAAAGATTTCTGCTGAATATAGAGAGGGTGGAGAGTACTTTTGTGATTTTACTTTTGAGAATGCGGCACTCTTACATCAAGGATGGGCTCGTTGCCTTTGTAACGAATGTGGTAATAGAGAAATATTTGATAAGGATATAATTACTGTTCATTTGTATAAGAGTAGATTTATGCCCAACTACAAGCATTGGTACCTACATAGAGAGATGTGGGAGAAAGTTATAATGGTTAGAACTGAGCAGGACATGAACATAGATAGAATGGTAGACATGATTATGGATGCAGTTGGTCCTAAATTTAATCGAGATGTAGAGGATAATTCAGAAGCTGGCAACGGTGATTTCTACCATATACTAAAAGATGCTAATGAACCACTACGGTCGAGATGTGAAACACATACTATACTATCAGCTATGTCAGAATTGTAGAACTTAAGACTGAGTTTAATATGATGGTCAATTGTTATAATAGGATAGTAGTAATAATAAAAAAATGCTATCGAAGGATGAGAATCTTGTTGGGAGCTTCTATGCTTCAAAAAAAATGATGAAAGGATTAGGCATGGGATATGAGAAGATAGATGCATGCCGTAATGATTGCATACTTTTCTATAAGGAGGACCAACAGAAGAACTCATGCAGCATATGTGGTGCAAACCGATTTAAGCCAAGGCAAGAGGATAGGAATCAGAAGGACATACTATACAAGATTTTTCGATATATTCTCCTCACTCCTAGACTTCAGAGGCTCTATTTGTCTAAGAGTACTACCGGACAGATGAGATGGCACAAAGAAGGACCACGCAGCACCTCGATATGATGTGTCATCCATCGGACAGTGAGGCATGGAAGCAATTTGATACTTGCCACCCTTTATTTGCTCAGAAATCACGTAATGTTTGATTGAGTCTATCTATAGATGGCTTTATACCGTTTGGTCATACAGCAGCCCCTTATTCATGTTGATTAGTCTTTATTACTCCATGCAATCTGCTGCCTGGGATGTGCATGAAAGAACATAAATCTTTCTTACATTAGTCATTCCTGGATCATGACATCATGGTAGAAGCATTGATGTGTATCTAAGACCTCTTGTTGATGAGCTGAAATTGTTATGATCCGATGGTGTTCATACTTTTGATGCATTGAAGAAGTAAATTTGTAATGAAGACTGCATTGATGTGGACCATTAGCAATTTTTTGCTTGTAGGATGCTGTTAAGATGGAGCACTTATGGGAAGCTAGCATGTCTCTATTGCATGAAGAATATAAAATCATTTCAGCTTGAGCATCGTTGTAAGTCTTGCTGGTTCAATTATCATTATCAATTCCTCCCCGAGTATCATCTTTTTCGAAAGCAGCAGGATAGTTTCGGGTGAAATAAGATAGAGAAGGACCATACACCCTAGCACCTTAGTGGTATGAAAGTATTTCAGAAGGTATCCCAATTGGACAAAGTCTCGTTTGATATTGAGTTTGACAAGTAAAAATCTCAGGGGTTCGGTACAACTCATAACTGGGTGAAGCGAAGCATCTTTTGAGAATTACCGTATTGGTCCATCAATTTGATCCATCATAATCTTGATGTCATGCATATCGAAAAAAATATATTCGATAATATTTTTTACGCTATTATGGATGTCAAGGGCAAGACGAAGGATAATTCCAAGGCTTGAGTAGATATGAAGAATATATGTAAGCATCCTCTATTAGAGCTGGTTGAGGTGTCACCTGAAAATTTCTGAAGCTGAAAGCATTTTATACCTTAATAAGGGAGCAGCTGAATTGTGAATAGTGTAAGAGCCTTAAATTTTCAGATAGTTTTGCAAGTAATCTAGCTTGGTGCATCAATATCAAAGATTGCAGATTCTATGGGCTAAAGAGCCATGACTGCCATGTATTCATGCAATGATTACTCTAATTGGCTTGACGTGATGTCCTTCCCAACTACATATGGAGTTCTTTGATGGAGCTTAGCCTTCTCTTCAGAGATATTTGTGCTACCAAATTATCCACCGACCACATCTCCAGTCTTGAGGCTAGCATGTCGAGACTATATGCAAGTCGGAAAAGATATTCTTTCCCAGCTTCTTTGACTCCATGGAGCACCTCATGATTTATCTGACATATAAAGCTAGGATGGGGGTCCAGTGCAGTATAGGTGGATGTATCCATTTGAAAGATACATACATAATCTCAAGAAGAAAGTAAATAATAAAGTCTGAATCGAAGGTTCTATTGTGGAGGCTTATATAATAGAAGAGATTTCAAATTTTAGTCGATACTACTTTAATCTCAGTGTGCAGAATAAATTGACTTAAGTAGACCCAAATGATAATGGTGGTACTGAGGGATCAGAGTGGGAAATCTCAATATTTGCCTATCCTACTTGAGAATTTAGGCACGAGGTTCATCGGATTTTCTTCGATACTCAACTTCGACAGGTAGAGACATATATTTTGCTAAACTGCGCAAAGGTCGACCCATATGTCCTGTAAGTATCCATCATAATTCCAACTCTTTAATCACTTATTTCAATATACTTATCTTGTGTATGTTTAGGCAATATGATGAGATGCTGAAAGGAGAAAATTCGAGCATAAGTCATGAAGAAATATTAACACAGCGCTCAAAAAACTTTGCATGCTGATTCCGTCAATTGGTAAGCATCCATTGTCATTTTATATATTTTATTTTTTTAAATTATTTTTTTATAATATGCAGGTCATTTAAGGGAGCGAGTGCATACCAACAAAGCTGAGATCATTAGGTTACGGGTCTGAAAAATATGTGACATGCTATAATGGCTGTAATGTAAATGATTTCAAATTTCACACCCAGCAATATGAAAATTATAAAAACACAATGAACAGTGGTGTGTGTATAAAAGGCAGTCGATGGGAAGATAAGGCGGAGAGTGACTACTATGAAATCCTTGAAGAAGTGATCAAGATGACTTATATTGGAGGTAATAGTGTCATTCTATTTAAGTGCTAATGGTTCGATATCGACAATGGTATGAAGGTTGTTCCATAGCATGGGCTTATTGAATTAACATGGATCAAAAGTTTATGTCAACGAGCTATTTGTACTAGCTACACAAGCTGCTCAAGTGTATTATACTCTTTTTCTATCAAGAAAAAAAGAAAAAAAGATTGATGGACTGTATGCAAAATTAAGTCTCAAGCTATTCATTATGTGCTCAAAGAAGAAGAGCCCTAATTACCAGAATACTTTCAAGAGAATGAGATAATAGGAGTTCATCAATCTTTCAATGATGTGGGACTGGATGCTCCAAGAATTCTCCTATATGAAGATGGCCAACATGAGAAGATAGATCCAATTGAGATTGTTTTAAAGGATAATTCTCCCTAAGAAGGGAGGAAGAGAAAGAAGTGGAAGAGGTGGAAGAAGAGGAAGAATCAGAAGAAGATTTTGAAGGACACCGAACATCTGAAGAGGTCGATAAGTAGTGCTAAGTATATAATTCTTAGATCATTTTAATTACTTATCTTACATCATTTTAAATCTTGTATTGCCATCCATAATTGTATAATTATTTGGTGAATCTATTATTTTATTTTTAAAGAGCATACATCATTCTTTCAGAGGTCGGAGCCATGCCAGTCGAGGACAGAGCTCTCGAGTAGAAAGCGATCATACAGCCAGCTCGCATGGTTCTGCACCTCTCACACCTGACAGTAAACTCTAACACTTTATATATTTTGTTTATGTTATTTTATCATTTATTAACTAATATAATGTTCTTTGTATTAGATATTTTGTGCGTAGGTTCGGAGGACAGGGGTCACCAGTGACCTCACAGTCGCATGTAGCAGCGATCACCGGCTCTTAGACATAGCACCTTGATCGAGGACCTGCTCGACTCATTGTACCTTTGACTCAATTGGAGGATAGAGAGATCATCCATATCCAGAGCCGCTCGTAAGTACTACATGCTCAATTAATATGTTTAGAATTTAATAATTTTAGAGTTAACATTTATTCTTCAAAATCAATTTTGTAGCACATTCAAAGAGCCTTCTACATCTCATGTCATTATCGAAATCATATGCTGATTGATGTTGGGATCGATGAACGAGTTCTCGAGTTGGTAAGCGAGAGCTCGTGATGCAGTCTGGGAGATATTTCTAGTAAGTCAAAACTAGTTTAATTTTAAATTTTCGGTACATTGATATTTTAATTACATATTAATATACACTTGCTTCTATCTTGCAGGAGTACTAAAGATTCGATGCTCCCTAGGATGAGGAGGCTGGCCATCCGACTTTCAAGGAGATGGCCACACAGAGGCTCCGAGATGGTCTCTACAGCCTCAGGCAGTCTGCCATTCAGCACTCCGATTCTCAATCACCATCTGACTGGAGGTCCTTCATGGATCATTGGATATGGACGGATATATGGTAGGCCCTCTATGATCAATAGAGCAGTGAGGAGTACTCTGATAGGCGGTAGAGGGTCCATCAGAATCGAGCCATCCAGTAGGATCCGATCAGGTACACGGGTGGCTCGATCGGCACACATGTTGTGACCGACAGATTGGTAAGAAATTTATATCAAAACTCTTTACTAGAACAGTAAAAATTATTATATGCATGCTTTAATTAATTTACTTTTATTATCTACTTATTGTAGAAATGATAGCTGGGTCATCCATCAGACCAGCTGTAGTTGTGGCAGGCCACACACCAGTCTAGGAGGATTGGTGACTATTTGGATTCTATGTCGCAATAGATCATGATAAGAACTTCAAACTTTATTTACTAATTAAGTTGTTACAGCATCTGAATTTTATATTGAACTAATGTATTTTTGAACTGTGTAGATACTTTATGTGGCATACGTTGCGAGAGCTAGGTACGACAATGACCCATCTTCTCAGCTCCTTTAACCTTGAGGGATGGCTCAGCGCCATCAGAGGGGTGAGTAGGAGTCGGATCATAGGATTTAGCCACAGCTTCAATCCTCTACCAGCTCGATACCCTTCGGCATCCTCATAAGCCTCAATGTTCCAGTGCTAGAGCGATGCGCACATGGAGGAGGTCGTGCAGAGGCTTCTGAGCCAGCGATCTCAGAGCCTCCTGGATGCCATCCGCGATACAATCATGGAGCTTCTCCAAAACCTATAGCGGTGTGACTGGCTGGGCTCGTCATCCCAACCATCACATCAGGTAATTATATTACTAATTTTTTATTTATTTAAGTTTCATATTTAGAAGCTTCATATATTTATGTTTGAATTCAGAAAGAGAATTTAGGGGCTAAAAATTTAATCTAACTATCCAATCGATGGGCCGAGGGTGTCTATAGCTCCGTATCATCGAATGAAATATGTAAGAATAATCTGTTCGAAAATTGAAGAAATATAAGATACGTCTTCGTACCAAAAGATACGTCTCTGTATCAAAATTTACTAATATTATTTATTTTTTTATTATAGGATGCTAGAATATCCGGCTCTTATCTACCACCTATCAGAGAGGAGCAGGAGGAGGAGATGAATGACGATGTGGATCGGATCTAATTTTTTTTGATGTATTATATTTTTTTGACACTGCTTGTAAAAAATTATATAATTTATATTTTTAATATAATATAATTAGTTTTAATTTTTGATTGTCATATTATCTTTGAATTTTAATTTTAATAGGTATTAGGAACCATAATTCATTGTGATTAATTAAAATAAATTTAAAAATATTATTATTAATTTTTTAAAAATTAAATTAATTATTAGTGATGGTATTAGTGATGAAAAATATCATCGCTAATACTTATTAGTGATGATATTAGCAATGACAATATCGTTGCTAATATTTTTAATTTTTTATTAATTTAAAATTAAAAAATTAGAAATGACATTAGCGATGGTATTATTGGTTGCTAATAATTATTAGCGACGGTATTGGCTATGAAAATATCGTCATTGATATTTTTAAAAATTTATTTAAAAATTTTAAAAATTAGAGACTAAAAAATTTCATTGCTATGGTCATCACTAATAGCCTTATTAGTGACGGTTATGATTTTCATCGCTAATAAGGATATTTAGTGATCAAATTTTTTTAGATTGGCTGTTACGATAAAATAAACGATGGTGAGATTATTAGCGATAGCAACCAGTCGTTGCTAATAGTCTTAATTCTTATAGTGTAAGCCCTTCTCTCTCCACTTTTCCTTTAGCTTTGGGTATCGCCACCATGGCAGCAAGGGTAATGCCCCATTTTCTTCTCTCTTGGCTTCCTTGTGCATGGTCGAACCACCGTCCCTAGCAACTACTAGCTGTGCCACCCCTCTCCCTTCCCTTCGATTGTCCTGATTGCACCCATGTTGAGCCACCGCACCTCCCTTCCTTGATTTTTAAGTACCATAGGATGGCTCTGTTTCGGCCAGAGAGAGAAAGAGAGAGGAAAGAGAAGAGGGAGAAAGAGAGAGGAAAGACAAGAGAGAAAGAGAGAGGAAAGAGAAGAAGAGAGATAGAGAAAGAGAGAGGTGGAGAGAGAAGAGAGGAGATGGATTCGACCTCTCAAACCCACCTTGTGAATTAAATTTCAATCCAATTGAATTTTAGATCAACCTAAACTATATCTGACTTGTGAATTGACCCAAATCTTGACCTAGATTGGGGTTAGATCGAGATTCTCTTTCACTTTTTGCCCAATTTTCATCGATTGAACACTAATGGCTTTATTAACTTGTTTGACAGAGCCTTCATCATCAGAGCATTATCGATTCCAGGGATCGAGTCGCATGCCATTTTTGGATTTGATTGTTTGTAAATTTCTTTTTATCTCTAGATTCTTAGTACATACTCATATATTTAAATTTTAGATTTTGTGTATAGAAATTATTAAAATATTTAGAAATCAAAAAGTTTGGAAATATGAATTTTATGCATGAAAAGTAATTTAAAATTAAGTATCAAGCATGGTGTCACCTTAGCATGATTACAAAATCTGACATGAGATAATTTTTTATTTAATGTTGCATGATTTTAGAACAAGATTATTCATGTTTATTCTTGTATGAATTTTGAATAAAACTTATCCTTTTGCTTTTGAAAATGAAATATGAAAAACTTCATTTGATCTTATTGTGAAAATAAGTATGATTATTTGGTATGGTGAAATTATAAAAAAAAACTCTCTATTTTGACTATGATTTGGATCTAGTCAATGAGACTGATCATTAGCCATACATCAAAAATTAATTTCTTTCAGACCTAGCTAATCGAGACTGATCACTAGCAATGCTAATTCTTTCGAGCCTAACCAGTCGGGCCCGGTGGCTGGCACATGTTGATATATTGCATATATATATTTTTAAAACTATTCTCTTTATCTTATTATAGGACTAATGGTGATCATGTGAATCAAAGCTAGTTCTTTTGGATCTAATCAGTCGGAGCTAATTACTGGTACACACTGATATGTTGTGTATTTATTTTTCAGAGACTAGTCTCTTTCGGACCTTGTTACGGGTTGATCATGGTCGTAATTACCAAAGACTGAGAGAAAATTTTTGAATTCTACTATATACATGGCAATTTTGAAAGAAAATTATATTGTTATATATTATTATTAAATTATTATATTTAAAATTAATTATGCTTGATCTCTTAGAGATATTAATAACTTACTGAGCTTATAAAGCTTACTTTTCTTTTCTATTTCTTTGTTTTAGATCCAAAAGATTCTATGAGACTTGAGATCGATCAGTGAGGAGCATAGAATTTTAAATATTATTTACTTAGCTGTCTTTAAATAAAATTATTTTAGATCTTTGTTGGATCTTTGTTTTATTTCTTATTAGCCTTCGAGAATTTATCTTTCTATTGAATAAAATATTAGTGAATTTACTTTTACCACTATCTAAGTTATATTGATGTGATTGTATATTGATAATAAAAGACAAGCCTTGCATATTTGATGGGATTAATCCTAAGGATGCGTGGTCGTCTGTCGTGCATATGGCTTAGGCCTTAGGTCGGGGCGTGATAGGTTAAATGGTATCAGAGTTTAGGTTCAAGATCTTAGAGTTTAGATTAGTAATGAGAGTAGGGTAAGGATTTTAATTGAGATCTTGAATTAATCACTGGTACTAGAAGTCCAATGAATTACCTCATAATATCTGTATTTTGTGGATATAAGGACTTTGCCTAGGATAAGCATAGAAGGTTTACATTGTTAAAATTCTAGTTAAGTACACAAAGCCTACTTCAAGAGGAATGTAATCAAGGGCTAAACTATTGATATGTAGAGGTATATTTGAATTATATTATTTTGTGTTAGCATTTAGTTTATTTTGAGAATCTAATCTTGATATGATGGCAGAATGTGTTAACAATTTCAATTTGATTAAAAGTTATTATGGATTATCCCCAAAAAAAGTAAATTTGGGATATGATCTAGGATTTATAGGAAATTTAGAGAATTCAGTTCTCTTATTGAGAAAATAAAATGGAATGAAGGTAATGAAAAAGGATGGTCAATTATTATAAATATTTTTTTACCTAATATTTTGAGTGAATCCTTTAAGTTAAAGTAAACTAGTTTCACTATTATCCTAGTAATATTGAAATAGAAATATTGTTTTGATCGATGAAATTAATCGTATGGTGAAATTATAAGAGCTTATGCCTTGGTAGAATTAAGTTACTAAATTTTCATAAAATCATTTGGAAGACAAATATGGGTTTATAAGTTGATCATGGATTTTCTATCAGTGTCGCAACTGTTAGCAAAATTTTATGAAATAATTTTGAGAGGCTTAAATGAGTTTGATCTAAAAGAAGAAGAAAAGATATTAAAGACTTAATTATTAGAATATAGAGTTGATTTTCTCAAAGGAGAGAGAATTGATTAAGAATTATTTAATTAAATTACCAAGTTAATCTAAAGTTCGCTTAACTCAAATTAGATTTAGAAATTTAATATCTTGATTATATAATGGTATAAACATGATAATTATTTCGATGGATAATTATAATCCAATATACTTAGAAAGTAAGGACAAAATCTTTATTTGGATTTTATAAATTTGACCTAGCATCATTAAAAATTTAAGGATGCTGATCAAAGTTGTGTAGTGGAAGTGTGATGGATTGAGTCATTTAAAAATTAATAAAAATATTAATTGTAGTTTAAAATATTTTACGATGGAAGATTTGATTTCTAATAAAAGAGAATTTGATTTTTAGACTAATCGTAATGTGGCTATATTATTCTTTCAGATAGTTTCAATGATTATGGGTTGTATTAAGGAAAACTTTGAGCATTTCATGCCTATGGTTACTTGATTTCTTATTCAATTTGATCTAATTTGTTAATTATCCAAATCAATCATACCTTATTTACTCTTTCCTTATAATCTTAACTTTAATATAGAAATCATGCTATCAAGTTTCTTATTTTCTCAGACTTGCTTTTATGATTCAATATTGATTATTTTCATATTTTATGGTAGACTTGTATTATCTATGCCATCACTCTATAATCATGATTGTCTTCATAGCCATTTGATAATTTGACTCTAATCAAGATGGGTCATTATTTTTGTAGGATCGAAACTTCACCATAGTATTGTGTCAAATTCATTTCAAGCTCTAATCCAAATATGATTAATTTAATGATCAATGTTGTTATGAGGTGTTTGCATCAAATTAATTCGAATCCAATCTTGAATAAACATGGATTGATATCATGATGATGATTTTGATCTCAGACTCTTGGTCACTTATTTAGTACTAATTTGTTAGTCTATATCTTAATCATGAATACGATAGAAAGCTTTTAATAATTGATCCAATCTATTTGAGATGAGATCTTGAATTGCAAGTTACTTGATTGACAAATCCAAGAGTTGGCATAGAGGTACTAAGTTGTGAAACATTCTTGGAAAGAATCTGTGCTTTGATATAGAAACATGTATGAGCATTGTGATTAATTTAAGTGATTGGATTGCTTGCAGATATTTGAGTGGTGTAATCATATGTTCAATTTGATAGAAATGCCGAGCCAAGGCAAATTGGTACATGCATGTAAGTTTGGGTTGAGCATATTTAAATTTGAAAGGCCTAAGGTTTTCAAATTTTGAGAAAAGATTTTTTTTAGAAGGTGAGAATGTGAGAACTGGCCCAACTAGGTCTATTCTGAACCAAAGTTGGCAACCCCAGCTCACTTCAACCCAAATGTGAAAAAAAGTTTGCAATGGAAATAAGGTATATACGATCCCCTACCTAAGTTCTTCACTGTGGGATAAGGCTGCACAACCATGGTCTTTGCGAGCACCTCAGGCTGGTAGAATAGCCACCGACTATTGGGTCGGCTACAACCAACAATGGCCAGCATTATATTTGACTCCCCCCCACCCTCTTTCAATCGATCCACCATCGAGGCCTTC
>KE504753.1:1168125-1185700 GCA_000441515.1 Elaeis oleifera | reverse complement strand
ACTCATCAAAATCAATTTAAGGAGCAACATTCCTTCTTCTTTCTTTCTTCTTCATCATCTCTAGTGGTCGTCATGTTGCGTTTCTGAATGCGGCAACTCCTATTAAAATCACTTTTCCTCAAAATCCTGTTTTTTGCCTTGTTTTCTCCATTACGGATGTGACCACCATGAATCCCGTTGGGCTTTGCCATCGCCACTCATTCACCCCCATGGCACATGCCAATGAGGTTTAAGATTCTAGGATTTTCATCTGTGTAGTGTATGTGCAAGCATACTAAAATCCAAGTTGGTGAATGTTATTGAGTATTTTAATGGTTTTTTTTTGATGGTTTCCTCAAAGAGGAACAGGTCAGACTTTCCTGAATTGGAAATTCATCATGTTGCTCTCACATGCTCCTCTCCCCTACATACTCCCACATGCTCCCTTTTTAGGTTGGGGACTACTGTTAGAGCTCGTAAGGAGGTGATGATTTTAAAAAGTGGTAGGAGGTGATGTTGAGAAAGGTCAGCAAGTCCTTATAGGGGAGAGGGAGCAGGCGAGAGCATGTAGAGTAAATTTAAAACCAAGGGCCTAATCATACGACATTGGTTATGACAGGATGACAAAGATTAAGAGTAATTCTTTGTACACTAATAAAAAAAATACATCGTCCCATCTAATTAGACCATATAGTCATTATTTTCAATACACATTTAATGTCTGTAGTTCTAATTTTTTTTGAAATTTTAAATGATGAAATATTTTTTAAAAAAATTATGACATCTTGTGGCCATATTATGACATCCTGCAGTCAAATTGTGACTTTATACATACAGAAAGTCATAATTTGATCACAGGATGTCATAAATAAGGAAAGAGTATTTTTGTCATCTAAAAAATTTATAAATTTTCAATAACAAAAATGTCATTTCTTCTTTATGATTTAAAAAAAAATTATGATATTCTGTATGTAGAAAGTCATAATTTCACTGCAAGATGTCATAATATGACAACAGAATGTCATAATTTTTTGAGAAGAGAAGGGATATTTTCATCATTCAAAATTTTAATAAAAAATGAAACTGTAGGTATTAAATGTGTATTAAAAAATGATGGCTACATGGCCCAATCAAATGATGCGGTGTATTTTTTTTACACCACATGCGGTGTACAGATAATTTCTCCAAGACTAATTCCAGCTAACAAGCAAAATCTTTATATATCCAATTTTTTTAATCCTCTTGGGCCTTGAAAAGGTGATAAAGATGGAATCACTACACCAATAGCTATAAAAATACATAATATCACCATTAATAATTTTAGTAGCGATTTCTTAAGTCGTTACTCGTTATCACTATTACTTGAGTCATTAGTAAATTAATAACGACTTTCAAAGTTGGTCATTATTGTCAACATAATAATAGTAATACTAACATTACTAATATTTATAATTATAGTAACGACGACATATTACCACAAAAGCTATTATTATTAGTGATGATAATGTCGTCATTATAATTTATGATAATAGTGATGATTCCAACAAACAAGCAGTATTTATCTATTAAATTTTTTTATCATCTTGAGCCTGATAAATTGCCAATATTTCAGGAGCCCAAGTTCAAATTTCATTCTTTGTTAAGATATTAATTATTCTTTGTTTAGATTGAGGCCTCCTTTTCTAGTAGCCTATGTTGAAATTTCATTCCTTGTTGGGGGACATTATTCTTTGTTAAGAGACCTGTTATTCTGTCGTTTGTTTTGAGACTCTTCATTATATCCTGTGGTAAGAGACTTATTATGCTTTGTCAAGAAATTCTTCATAATGCATGTGCCCCACACAACCCAGCAAGGGAAGGTAGAGGCAAATGAGGCTACCGTGGATTGTTATGAGGATTTACAAAATAAAAGTCAAGGGAGGAACATCACTAGCCCAACTGAAAGAGGGTGCAGCAAATAAGAAGGGAATTATATGACCCTAAAACAACGACCAGGATCTCCATCTTAGTCACTCGCTCTTTTTCTCCTGCATTTTTCACCTGCAGAAGGACAAAGGAATGAGCGTCTATACAAGCAAATTGTCAAACATATAGATACCTATTATCAGAGCATATTCATTATGTGTTGCTGAAATATGTAGTATTCGTTAAATTTTTATCTTTAATGATTAATTCCAGCAAAAAAATATAATATGCCAAATAAAGTTTAATTCACTAGCACTTTTTATATGTGCTGGTAAATAGTATTGCTATTTTATAAATTGGTATGTGCTCATATAATACATACATACAGACAAATAGACATATATACATACATACATACACACACAGACTCTCTCTCCCCATCTCTCTCTCTATATATACACACACACATAGACACAAATGCATGTGTGCATGTATACATATAGAATTAGACAACATTTTAGCACAAAAAGATATTAAGTGACAGATACATCTGGAATGTCTTTTCCATCATGGCGCTAGAGATCCTACAATAGCCTCTCACGTATCCGTGATAAAGAGTGCCAACATAGTTGCTAAACGGTTGCCACATATACTTATACGACTGTGTCAAAAGAGTTTCGAAACTTTTCATTTGCTAGACAACAATAACTTGCCGCTCATCTACTCATTGAGATCCATAATCTCAACAAACTCTAGGATATATAAATCATGCATTATCCCCTAACAACTCTAAGTGTGCCTCTGCAGCCCTCGAAGGAAAAAAATGATGCGCATCTTCCAAGGCGGCAGGTATCCACCCTCACCTATAAAATTCGAACTCTCCAAAACTTTCTAGGTAAGTGAAAAACTTGCTCTTGTATGATCTCTTCCGAAGACCGACTCCATATGAATTGGAGGGAATTGGCTGCCCTCTCCTCTTCGCTCCAGAGGTGGATGTTCCTCGATTGATTGAATCGGAGACCCACGGTTCCATTCTTCAATCCGAGCTGGGACCTACAGCAGCTAACGTACCCAAAAGCCACCTCCTCCCACTCGCCTTCTGGTGCGTGCGGACCTCCCTATCCCTCTGGGAATTGGCTTCCCCTGTCCTCTTGCCTCTTGGGATGGAGGCCCACGTTCCTCAGAGTCCTGGACCCATAGCTCCCCCCTTGAATGTGGGACCCATGGAACCCAAAAGTCACATTCTCCCTCTCCCAAGCAGGAATTGGTCGTTCTTCGAAGCTGTCCAGCATCAATCATGTCACAGGATTTCGAGCACTCAAAACTCAACACGTCATCCCTTCATCGAGATCCTTCCATGACCCACAGCAGCTAAAGCACCAGAACTCATCTTCTCCCTCTTCCCTACTCGAGCGTGTGTGCAAGTTTCAACGTGTGTCCTCGCCTCATTCACCTTACTCTTCCCAGGTTTCCGCCATCCCCTTTTGTGCGACTGGTTTCTTCATTCACCACGGAATTGACCAGTAAATTGGAATAATTAATTTTGGACATTATTCACTCGCCATTGTGCACCTGACGCCCGCACGCTAGAGGCTGAAGTTGGGGCATGCTCATCGTTACCAAGCACCATAAACCAATCTACTTTGGACAGGGAGGGTGCAAGGAACTGCATCTAGAGGGCCCAACCTATATCGCCTCTTTGAATCGAAGCAACGGGAATTAGCCAACATAAGAGTATAAATAAATTCAAGCAATGGGCCTTAAAAGCCGTTTTATGAACATTATGGGTATTTTGACATGATTATTTCAGTAAGTTTCTTATGCTAATGTAAAAGGAAAAAAAATCTCTATTTAGTACTATGAGAACCAGCTTACGCTAACGTCTCTATTTAGCATCGTGAGAACTGGCCCAATTGGACCCGTTCTGAACTAAATTAGCAGTCCCAATCGACTTCAACCCAAATGCCAAAAAAAAGATGTATGAGGTAAATAGGGATATACAATCTCCTACTCGAGTACCTTTGCCGTGGGATAAGGCCGCGCAATCGTGGCCATTGTAGGCATGGCGGGTTGGTGGAGTGGCTGGCAGCCATTGGATCGTCTACAATCGATGAATGGCCAGTGTTAAGCCGGTCTTATCCCATCAAAGCCCCTCTCTATTTAGACCCCTACCCCTCTTTCGATAAATCCACCGTCAAGGCCCTCTCCCTCTCCCTTCTTCCTCATCTCTAGCGACCATCACGCCGCCTTTTCTAGTGCCACCACTCCCCTTAAAACCTCTTTTCCTCAAAACCCCGATTTTTGCCTTGTTTTTCCTCTATTTCAGGTGTGGCCACTATGAATCCCGTTGGGCTTTACCTTCACCAGTCGTGAATCGTTGCTGTCGCCACCTCCGACAAGCCCTCTTCCCTCCTTGTTTCTTTGGTTTTGGTGCTGCCACACCATGGCAGCAAGAGGCATGCCCATTTTTCTTCTCTCTTGGCTTCCTTGTGCATGGCCGGACCATTGTCCGTAGCAACTGCCATCCATGCCACCCCTCCCCTTCCTCTCTGGTTGTCCTGATTGCACCCATGTTGGGCCACCACCCCTTCCCTTCCTCAATTTTTAAGAGCCATGGGAGGGCTCTATTTTGGCCATAAAAGAAAGAGAAAGGAAAGAAAAGACACTATAAGAAATTATCGTATTAGTGACGGACATTAGTGACGGTATGTTTGTCGTCGTTAATAATTGGTTTGGTGACAGCATTACCGATGGTAATTTTCCATCTCTAATAAGAATTTTACCGATGGGCTTGGACGATGGGTTCGTACGCCATCTCTAAAAGTATTACTGACAGCAGTAGTGATAGCAATGCCATCGCTATAGTTATTAGTGATGGCTATAACGGCGGAAATTTTGCCGTCGACTAACCCTAAAAGCCCCCGTCGGTTTCCGACTTTCACTTTTGCTCATCCCGCCACCCCTCTTTTCCCTGCCTTTGGTCCCCCTCTTTTCCCCACCACCATATCCCACTTCCCGAAACCCCATCCGCCTCCTTGAGCCCCCGGCCGCCTTCTCGATGTTGGGTTTAGGTGATTTTTAGCATGCAGATTTTTATCTCATAAACATACGCAGTGGAAAAGTAAGATTAAAACTATTTTAATCCTAAATATGCTTGGACTAATCCTACAATCACCTAAAGATCTTTCTAAACATACCATAAATAAATATTTTAGATCTGAAATGGAATCAAATAGAAACAAAAGAAGAACCGATGATCAGATCACCTACCTGAAATATTTTCCTTCTTCTTATCGGATCGGATCTATCAAATATCTTGGATTTCGGTCGTAGCCATACAAGTGCCCGACCTCTATTGGTATCCATACAGAGATGATCTGATCGAAGCACTGAGACCACTGGAGTGCTAGTACCTTGCAGGCCTCGCTCTTTGGCTTGGATCTAGGCTTCTCCTTCAAGATCTGATGGAGATGATCGTGCAAACTCTTTCGCACTGAAACAAGGGAGATGGCTTCTAGGATGCCAAGAAAGGATGAGAACCTTTCTCTTCCTTTCTTCTTCTCTCTCTAGCCTCTCTCTCTAATCTAATCTGAGGAGGTGGTGGGGCGTGAAGAGGAAGAAGGGAGAGCAGCATGGAGATTAAGTCTTGTGGCAAGGAAGGAACACCCAAAAATGTTACCACATGCTCTCATGCCACCACTTTTATTTTTGTCGCACAAGAACCACCCCAACATGCCAACTTGATAAGGATAGGATCCTCTTCCTTATTGAATCAAATTCAAACATGAAAGCAAAGTCCAAAAGAGAGAGAGAGAGACCTAGAGAGGAGGGGCGGCAACTATTGGAGCCCCTTCACCCTTCACCCTTCACACATGCAAAGGAGAAAAGGGGTGCATCTTCATGCACCCCTCTCTCTATCTGGTGTGAAATAGGAGAGAGAAGCTCAGTAGACTTTCTATTCTAATTGGGTTTTAATTTGGATTCAATTCGAGTTCAATTCGAATCAAATTTGAAAAGCTGTCAAACTTAATCATATTAGACTTTGAATCCAAGTCCTACTTGGATTATAAAATCTAATTAGTCTCAAATTAAGTCAAGTCCAATTAAATTGAATCTGATTTAAATTAATTAGGACTTGATCCATAATTTAATAAGCCCAATTGCATTACAACACTTACAATTAAGTACCTTTGCTAACAATTAGCAGTTATTAAATTTGTAATTTTTATAAATTGATCCAAATCATTAATTCAATTGATAATTTGATTATGATCCAAGCTATTGATTAGGTCGAGCTCTTTTTATATGTGATATTCTCATGCTAGGCCTTGAGGCCAAGATATAGCACCTAACCTAATTGCCGTCATCAGTCTATTTATCAAGCACTGAATGTTTCAGCGGTTAGACGGTTTGGTCATATAGAGGAATCCTGATCTAGAATATATCCTAACTTTTTCTGAGTTCAGAACTATTCTGAAGTTCCTAAGTCAATCGTTTGTAATTCATCCCAGTCAATCGGTTGAACCCTACAATTTGGACTAAGGAATTTGAAGCTGAGTTATGAAGTGAAGAGAAAAAAAGATTCTAATTAGATATTTGTACTTAATTACTATTTGTTCTAGGGAGTTTAAGAAGCAAATAAAAGCTCTCACTATTTTTTTGGATCTCTCACACTCCTCCATAGAGATGCAAAAATTTCTTACGTGATCAGAGTTCCTAGTGGGTACTACAGTCCCACCGATATGCGGTTCCTCACCGTATCCAGTTATTGCTGATAGGCTATACCGACGAGTGAATAATTCTTATCCAATGCTTCTCAAATATATCACAGCAATTTGATCTCTAACTCATGAAGCCTCACCATGCCCAATTATTGGCCCAATCCTTTGTTAAGTCCGACCCACCATTCAATACATGAGCAAAGTCGTTGTTGGATCCCTCACCATACTTGATTATTAGACCCAACTCCATTTTCTCTAACAACATCTCATGCTAATAGGATGGTTGAATCTTTCTGGTGCAACTGAACTACTATAACCAATCGAGAACAATCAACATCAGTAGAACATCCACACGCCTATAATGATGGAAGATCGTTAGACTTAATATATGTGAGAAGATTTGATTTAAGTCTCTTCTACATAGTCACATATATCTCATGTAAATGACTAATTAGGTTCAGATCAGCACATCTCATGTCTGACTAACCTGATTTAGATAAGCATATTTCATGTCTGATTAATCTAATTTAGGTTAGCATATCTCATATCTGATTAATCTAATTTAGATTAGCACAATCTCATGTCCGACCAATCTAGTTTAGCATGGATGAACTTGAATCATTAAGCAATCTTATTTAAGACTTAATCGATCAAGTTGGTCAGATAAGTGAGATCGATGGGAGGATCGTCGATGCTTGTCTTAGACACCATTGGATTGGCCCGGTAAGCATGGTTTCAATTAAAACCATCAATCGAGACTTGTCTTAGACATCAATTGATCAATTAGATTTGAATAGGTCAGCCTAGCGACTCAAGCTTGTTCTATTGTGTCAAATTCGATCTTGAGTTAATCAATTCACATCAAATATGAATCGATATGACCAACTATAACTAAACTCAATCTTGAGCCTCTATGATCTAATCCTAATCAACTATTGATTAAGTTTGATCAACTGCTCAAATCAACAAGGGTTCTAATCTGATCTAATCAAAGACTCTAATTGTAGTCCAATCACAAAACCTAATTGTTCTACCTATATCCTCATGCATAACCTGAAATTCAGATTCTAAAAATAATTTTTAGATTATATTTAAGTGTATGAATTAATGGTTTATGATCTTGAAATATTTTCAGATCTAAACCTAAAATCATATATCTCATATATGGTGTTTTAGATCTAAAATCTATGAAATATATATTACATAGATAATTTTTCAGATCTAAAACTAACATGGCACATATTTCATACATATAAAAATAGATCTAAAAAGATGATTAAAACTATTTGAAAATATTTTTCAAAAATCGTTCCACATCTTAATTTCAGATCTAATATTTTTGATTAACTTGTTTTGAAAATAGTTTTCAAAACCAATAAACTTTTTACGGTTCTTCCTCTTGATTCATATAGGCACCCCTTCCATCATAGTCCTCTATGGCAGGATGGCCTTTACGATGAATCTTGAAGAGTACTAGGCTACTAGATCATTAATCTATACTAACATATCACATATGCATATAAAATTCAGATCTATGTATCGTATACATAAAATCAGACTTCAGATCTGACTTAAATTAGCAAATCAAAATAAATAATCTAAATCTGAAACTAACTTTCAGATCTAAAAAGAAATTAGATCTAAATTTATTTCATATATATTAAAAAGCCGTGGCTCTGATACCACTGTTGGGTTTAGATGATTTTCAGCATGCAGATTTTCATCTCATGAACATACACAACAGAAGAGTAAGATTAAACTATTTTAATCCTAAATATGCTTGGATCTAATCCTACAATTACCTAGGGATCTTTCTAAGCATGCTATGAAATAAATATTTTAGATCTAAAATAAAATCAAATAAAAATAAAAGAAGAACCGATGATCAGATCACCTACCTAAAATGTTCTTTCTTCTTCTTGTCAGATCGGATCCATCGGATGCCTCGAGTTTCTATCATAGCCGTGCAAGTATCCGGCCTCTACTGGTATCTATACAGAGATGATCTGATCGAAGCACCAAAGCCACCAGAGTGCTAGCACCTTGCAGGTCTTGCTCTTTGGCTTGGATCTGGACTTCTTCAAGATCTAGAAGGAGATGATCCTTGTGCAAACTCTTTCATGCTGAGTCGAGGGAGATAGCTTATAGGATGTCAAGAAGGGATGAGAATCTTTCTCTTCCCTTCTTTTTCTCTCTCTAATGTCTCTCTCTCTAATCTGATTTGAGGAGGAGGTGGGGTGTGAAGAGGAAGAAGGGAGAACGGCATGGAGATTAAGTCTTGCGGCATGGAAGGAACACCCAAAAATGTTACCGCATGCTCTCACGCCACCCCATTCATTTTTGTTGCACAAAAACCACCCCAATGCCCCAACTTGATAAGGATAGGATCATCTTCCTTATTTAAATCAAATTCAAACAATGAAGTAGAGTCCAAAAAAGAGAGAGAGAGATCCAGAGAGGAGGGGCACCAACTATTAGTGCCCTTTCACCCTTCACGCATGCAAGGAAGAAAGGGGGCACGTCTTCACATGCCCCTCCCTCTATATGGTGTGAAATAGGAGAGAGAAGCCCAGTAGACTTTTTATTCTAATTAGATTTTAATTTTAGATTCAATTCGAATCTAATTCGAGCCCAATTCGAATCCAATTTGAAAAGCTGTCAAACCCAATCCTGTTAGGCTTTGAATCCAAGTCCTACTTGGATTATAAAACCCAATTAGCCTCAAATTAAGTCAAGTTCAATTAAATTAAATCTGATTTAAATTAATTAAGACTTGATCTATAATTTAATAAGTCCAATTGTATTGCAACACTTATAATTAAGTCCCTTTGCTAACAATTAGCAGTTACTAAATTGGTAACTTTTTACAAATTGATCCAAATCATCAATCTAATTGATAATTTGATTATGATCCAAACTATTGATTAGGTCGAGCTCTTTTTGTGTGTGATCCTTCAGATTCTACTATGTCTGGTAATGAGACATATCGTGATCTCCATCACAATATCATCTAAACTTCTTTCGATGGGTTGGAATGATTCCAACTGAACCCAACAAAATTATTGATATGAAAATAATCCTAGTGAGTTCTCACAATCCACCAGTGACACCTTGTAGCATGTAGTGACAACCCAACAGAATAAAAAATTTGAACCCTTAGGTATAGTTACCATGTGATTGAGTTCTTCTATCGAGAGTCCCGACAGGATGCAGCTCATAAAAACTTGTCAAATCCTAAGCATCTGTCATATGCTAGACTTAATTAGCTTGAGTCCAATCATGAATCCTATGGAATTTTTTTTCATTATCATGTTGTTGTAACCACAGACTTAAGGACTCAGCCTCTTAGGTCGTATAGGACTACTCCTCAACTACTAAGATCGATAGATCCTCTATAAGTGCACACCTACTCCTACAGCGAACCTACTGTAGCCAACGAACATCATAAGACCCTGAATGGCTAGGGACCATGTTTATGTATTGTTAAACTATATCAATCCTACTATGAGTAGTCGAGGTACCATAGGTCAAAGAACTACTCATACAACTATAGCATCGAGATAGTCACTTACGAGTGAGTAAACATCCAAGTGACTTCTCGTTCTTGATCACATTCAATACTGTTGTCTCTAACAATCACTTGCACTCTTACTCCAATGTCCCTACATTATAGACTCAAGATTCATTTATCCTAAAGGAAGCGATCCATGTATTGTCTTAACGGATCAATCACCATCCCCATGATGATTCAACGATTGGGAGCAATTCAAAAGTTAATTTGTAATGATATATGTCTCAAATTCTCAACTCTTAAAAATAGGTATCATTGTCCATTAACTCTTTGGATGATTTTAGGACACATTACTCTAAAATAAAATAATTATCTATAATTTAATATAAACTATGATTAATTATAAGGACCATGCCCTAGACTAGTAAATATGTCAGTCATATTAGCTTTTAGGACATACATCTAACACCTGATTCTCCAGCTGCCTCCATTAACCCCCGACCACCTCCTGCCTCCTCGAACCCCCTGCCATGAGCCCCCAGCCACCTCTCACCTCCCCAAGCCCCTGACCACCCCTCGAACCCTTGGCCCACCTCCCTCCGTTTGCCTCTGGTCCCCCTCTTTCCCTCGCCATCGGATCTGACTTCTTTGAGCCTCCGACCGTCTCCCCGAGCCCCGAGCCCCCGACCTACCTCCCTTCGGCTGCCTTCTCGAACCCCAACCTACCTCCCTCCTTCTTCTCCCCACCTTCCTCTTTCCTCCCCCTACTTTTTCTCCTATCGTGTAGCACCATCTTTTGCCGCACAACGCCGCCTCCGTGCCGTCATCTCTATGAATTTGGTGAGTATTAGTAATGACGGTGGCGATGGATCCATAGCGATCACCAAATGTCGTTGTTTAAATTTTTTAATATTTTTAAATTAATATTTATAAGATTTAGTTAAATTAGATTTAATATTAATTAATTAATAATATTTAACTAAATTTAGTTAAATTAATCTTAAATTAATAATATTTAATTAATTTAAATTAATAATATTATTATTATAATATTAATTTAATAATATTATTATTAATATTATTAATTTAATAATATTATTAAATTAATATTATTCTCGAGAGATAGAACTACTTCGAGAAGCTCTCCGACAAGAATAGTCCTATTACCTTCAACGGTAGGGTTCGAGGCCTGGCCACCATCAGTGGACTGGCTTTGGTCCACTTATCTACTCCGATGATGATCGAAGCAGCTTGACGATTGGATTCTAGGCCCTAGACCCGATCGAAGTCCGAAAAAACTTTCAGACTGGACTCAAGGAGGGGTGTGGCCTAGTCCAGCCCGACCCATTTTCAGTCTTATTTGCAATTCTGCTCGATACTTTGAAACCTGTAAGATAGAATTTGCCTGATCGATGCCATGTTGGTGTGTTCACGCAGCCTAGTCATCTGGCATGCTCCAAGTCTGCATGTGTGGGACGCACATCCCGACCGTCTCCATTTGTAATGATGCCTTTACTTAAAATTTAATATTTAAAATTTAAAATATTACATTGCATATAATGATAGACCTATCTTTTAATTAATATATATATATATTCTACGGCATCTATATATTTATATATTTTATTAGATCAGAGAATTATGTACATTAGTCAATTAACTATCCAATTTGGATAGTTTGAAAATTATAATTAATACTATAAATAATTACAGTAATCAAATGGCATGTTGAGGGTTCAAAAAAAATTTAGACAGTATTTTCTTAGTTCTTCTCATATATTTTCAGCCATATGGAGAGAACTAAGAAAAATACTGTTGAAATTTCTTTCGACCTCTATTACGTATCGTTTGATTACCGTAATTGACTTACAGAATTAATATAATTCCTGAATGGGATAGAACATTCTATACCTATTAGTTGATGATATGATGCATTTATTATGTAAGCCATTTTAAGTGATAAAATATTTGGTAAGCTTTTTATCTTGTATTTGTATATGCAGAATCCTTAAATAATATGCCATAGATCGTAGTTGGATGGACCATTGAGTAGTCGACGGGGTGATTTTTGATGAATATAAGGAGGATGTCAAGTACTTCTGTGATTATGCTTTTGAGAATGCTGCACTCTTAGTTTAAGGATGGACTTGTTGTCCTTATAAGAGATGTGTCAATAGAGAAATGCTTGATAGGGATACAATAATTATCTATTTATATAGGAGTAGATTTATGCCAAACTACAAGCACTGGTACCTGTATGGAGAGATATGGGAGATAATTGTAAGGGTTAGAAGTCAGCAGGATAGGGACACAGATAGAATGATAGACATGGTTATAGATGCAACTGATCCTAAATTTGACTAAGATATAGAGGATGATCCAAAAACTGGCAGCAACGATTTCTGTCGTATGCTGAAAGATGTTGATGAACCATTATGACCAGGATGTGAAACATATACTGTATTATTAGCTATATCAGAGTTGTTAAAATTGAAAGTCGAGTTTAATATGATAGTCAATTATTATGATAGAATGGTAATATGAATAAAAAGATGCTACCAAAGGATGAGAAGCTTGTTGGAAGCTTCTATGCTTCAAAGAAAATGGTGAAAGGGTTAGGCATGGGATACGAGAAGATAGATGCATGTCGTAATGATTGCATGCTTTTCTATAAGGAGGACCAACTAAAGAGCTCATATGACGTATGTGGTGAAAGTCGATTTAAGTCGAAGCAAGAGAGTAGAAATCAGAAGGACATATCATATAAGGTTCTTCGATACCTTTTCCTCACTCTTAAGTTTTGAAGGCTCTACTTGTCTAAGAGTACTGTCGAATAGATGAAATGGCATAAAGAAGAGATTCGCAAGCACACCAATATAATGAGTTATCTGTTGGATAGTGAGGTATAAAAGAATTTGATGCTAGCCATCCTTTATTTGCTTAAGAATCACACAATGTCTGACTGGATCTATCTATGGATGAGTTTACACTGTTCAATTATGCAGCAGCTCCTTATTCATATTGGCTAGTCTTTATTACTCCATACAATCTGCTACTTGAAATGTGCATGAAGGAACATAACATCTTTCTTACATTAGTTATTCTTGGACCATGGCATCCTGGTAGAAGCATTGGTATATATTTAAGGTCTCTTGTTGACAAGCTAAAATTTTATGGTCTGATGACATACGTACATTTGATGTATCAAAGAAGTAGAATTTGTAATAAAGACTGCATTGATGTAGATCATTAGTAATTTTTTACTTATGGGATGTTGTCAGAATGGGGCACTTATGAGAAGCTAGTATGTCCCTATTGCATATAGAATACAGAATCATTTCAACTTGAGCATGATTGTAAGCTCTGCTGGTTCGATTGTTATTATCAATTTCTCTCTGAGCATCATCTTTTTCGAAAGCAGTGAGACAGTTTTAAGAGGAATAAGATAGAGAAAGACTGTGCACCCTCACATCTCAATGGTATGGAAGTATTTCATAGAGTATCCCAAATAGATGAAGTCTAGTTTGGCATACTATTTGACAAGCAAAAATCTCGGGGGTTTGGTAGAACTTATAACTGAGTGAAGCACAGCATCTTCTGAGAATTGCCATACTGGTCAATCAATTTGACCTGTCATAACCTTAACGTCATGCACATTGAGAAAAATATATTCAATAATATTTCTACACTATTATGAATATCAAGGACAAGATAAAAGACAATCCTAAGGCTCGAGCAGATATGAAGAACATATGCAAGCATTTTCTATTAGAGCTGGTTAAGGTGTCACCTGAGAAATTTTTGAAGTTGAAAGCACTTACACCTTAACAAGGGAGCAGTTGAAGAATATATGTGAATGGTATAAAATTCTTAAATTTTAGATGGTTATGCAAGTAATCTAGCTTGATGCGATAATGTCAAAGATTATAGGTTCTATGGGCTAAAGAGCCATGACTGCTATGTCTTCATGCAATGATTACTCTCACTGGCTTGGCATGATCTTCTTTCCAACTCCATATGGAGCTTCTTGACTAAGTTTAGTCTTT
The DNA here is from genome assembly GCA_000441515.1 of Elaeis oleifera. Taxonomy (NCBI): domain Eukaryota; kingdom Viridiplantae; phylum Streptophyta; class Magnoliopsida; order Arecales; family Arecaceae; genus Elaeis; species Elaeis oleifera. The sequence continues at coordinate 1,171,538 of KE504753.1, read as the reverse complement.
TCATTAGAGATATTTGTGCTACCAAATTATGCACCGACCATATCTCCAGTCTTGAGACTAGCAGTGTAGAGACTATATATAAGTTGGAGAAGATATTCTCTTCTAGTTTCTTCGACTCCATGGAGCATCTCGTGATTCATCTGGCATATGAAGCTAGGGTGGGAGAACCAGTGCAGTATAGGTGGATATATCCATTTGAAAGATACATGCACAGTCTCAAGAAGAAAGTGACAAACAAGACCAGAGTTGAAGGTTCTATTGTGGAGGCTTACATAATTGAAGAAATTTTTAATTTCAGTCAATACTAATTTAACCTCAGTGTGTAGACAAAACTAACTCAAGTGGGTTAAAATGATGATGGTGGTGAGAGATCAGAGATAGAGATCTCAATATTGGCCTATCCTGCTTGTGAATTTGGGTATGAGGTTCGTTGGATATTAACTGATACTGAAATTCGATAGATAGAGACATATATTTTGCTAAACTACATGGAGGTCGACCCATATGTTGAGTAAGTATCTATCACAATCTCAACTCTTTAATCACTTATCATCTTGTACTTATCTTATGCATGTATAGGCAATATGATGAGATGCTGATGGGATAACTTGATGATAAGCGAGGAAAAATTTTCACTCAACTTGCAGAACTTTGCAAATTGGTTCCATCAACTGATAAGCAACCATTATCATTTTATTTATTTTAATTTCTCTCAATTTATTTTTTTATAATATGTAGGTCATGCAAGGGGACGAATCCATATCTAGAAAGCTAAGACTATTAGGTCATAAGCTAATAAAGTATGTGATATGTTATAATGGCTGTAACGTAAATAGTTTCAAATTTTACATATAGCAATATAGATATTATAAGAGCACAATGACAGTGGTGTGTGTATAAAGGGCAGTTGGTGGGCAGAGATGGAGAGTGACTACTATAGAATAGTCGAAGAAGTGATCAAGTTGACCTACCTTGGAGGTAGTAGTGTCATTCTATTTTAGTGCCCATAGTTTGATATCGATAATTATATGAAGATTGATCTATAGCACAAATTTATTGAAATCAAACATGGATCAAAAGCATATGTCAATGATCCCTTTATGTTAGCCCAATAAGCTGTTCAAGTGTATTATACTCCTTTTCCATCAAGAAAGAGAGGAAGAAAAGATTGATGGGTTGTATATTAGGTTAAGTCTCAAGCAGTCCATTATGAGCTTAAAGAAGAAGAAGAGCCCCATTTACCAGAACGCTTTTAGGAGGATGAAACATTAAGAGTTCATCAGCATTTAATAGATGCAAAATTGGATGCTCCAAAAATTCTCCTATATAATGGCCAACATAAGGAGGTAGATCATACTGAATTTATTTTTAAGGAGCATCCTATCCAAGAAGGTGAAGAAGAGGAAGAAGTGGAAGAAGAGGAGGAAAGGAAGAATTAGATGAAGAATCCGAGGAGTACCAAATATCTGAAGAGGCTAATGAGTAATGCTCCTCGCTTGCGATGAACTTCTAGACCTCTGACTCATTTTGAATACTTGTCTTGCATTGCTACCCATTTGAAAGGTACAAAACATCCGAAGGGTATCAAATATCTAAATACTTATTTTGCATCATTTTAAATCTTACATTGCCACCCATAATTATATAATTAATCTGTGAATCTATTTATTTTACTTTCAAAGATTATAGATCATGTCTTTTCGAGATCGAAGCCGTCACAGCCAAGGAGAGAGCTCTCATACCGCCAGCTCGCATGCTTCTACACCATACATACCATGTGGTAAACTCTAATACTTTAAATTTTTTATATTATTTTATCTTTATTATCTAATATAATATTCTTTATGATGTCTTAATGCTCTCAGGTTCAGACGATGTAGGGTCACTAGTGACCCCACAGTCATACAGAGCCATGCCCGGCTCTCAAAGTTAGAGGTGTGGTAGAGGATCCGCCTGGCTCATGGCACCTCTATCTCGGCCAAAGGATAAAGAGCTCATCCATATTTAAAGCTGCATGTAAGTACTATATATCTTCACTGAATATGTTAAATTTTAGCCATTTTAGAGTCTAACATTTATTGTTCAAAATAAATTTTACAGCATATTTACAGAGCTTGGGATGCCTCATGTGGTTACCGGCATCATCCGACGATTGATGCTGGGTCGGTGAATGAGTCCTCCAGTTGGTCATCGAGGGCTCATGATGCAGCTTAGGAGATGTTCCTAGTAAGTCAAAGATGTTAATTTAAATTCATGATAGATTTATATTCTATTTATTAATACATGATTGTTTCTACTTGTAGGAGTACTATTGATTCGAGACTCCTCAGGATGAGGAGGTTGACTGTCGGACCTTCAAAGAGGTGGCCATACGGAGGTTTCGAGATGGGCTGTATAGCCTTCGACAGTCTGCCATAGAGCATTCCAATTTCGAGTCACCATCGGATTGGAAGTCTTACACAGATCACTGGATGAGGTCGGACATATAGGAGGCTCTCTGGGACCAATGGAGCACTGAGGAGTACTCTGGTAGGCGGCAGAGGAAATGACAAAATCGATCCACCTAGTAGCATCTGATCAAGCACACTGACGGCTCCGTTGACACACATATTATGATCGATAAATTGATAAAATTCTATACTTAAATTAATTTCATAGTGAATTAATCATATATATATTAATTAATTTAATTTTATTATTTATTTATTATAAACACGATAGTTGGGTCATGCACTAGGATAACTACAGATATGGGAGGCCACACACCAGTCTAGGAGGACTGGTGATTACTTAGATCCTCAATCTTGACAGATCATGATAACAACTTAAAATATTATTTATTAAGTTTTATATATATATTGATATATATGGACTAATAATTTTCTAAACTATACAGGCAGACTATACGGAGTATCTCGTATCACGATACGGTGAGGATCTATCCTCTCAGCTCCTCCTTGATCTCGAGAGATGGCTCAGGACCACCGAAGGGATGAGTAGGAGCTGGATCATAGGATTTTGCCACAGCTTTGACCCTCCAGTAGCTCGATACTCTTCGCAAGGCTCGACGATCCAGACATGGGCTGACGCACATGTGGAAAAGGTTGTGCAGAGGCTTTCACTATAAGAAAGAGAGTTTTTACGATGAATTTATTTGCAACGAAAAAATTTTCATCACCAATAAGACTATTTATGATGAAATAATTTTTTATTATTAATAATAATTATTTACGATGATTTCACTTTTTCATCGTAAAGAAACTATATTAGCTATTTTAATTTAATTTTAAATATTAGCGATGAAAAGGTTTTCATCACAAATAATACAAGTTTTTATGATGAAAACTAAGTTTCCATCACAAATATTTATTATTTACGATCAAAAATTTTTATCACTAATATTTAAAAAATAA
>KE504753.1:1118555-1131354 GCA_000441515.1 Elaeis oleifera | reverse complement strand
GTATCGAATATAATTTATGGATGATTCAAGGACATATCATACTTGAATAAAATTAAACTTATCCTTTTATTGATAAATCAATGTATTAAGTATAAAATTATGTCTTAAACTTATTACAATGTATCAGCCATATTGATTTCTAGGACATACATCTAACAATCAACCCACATCCTTCCTATTAGAATAACTTTTGCACTGGACAAGTTGGTAAAGTTATATGTTGATGAAATTATTAGCAGGTATGGAGTTCCTATTTACTTATATCAGATAGAGATTCTTGATTCACTTCTTGATTCTGATCGAATTTACAAAAGGCATTAGATACTAAATTGAATTTCAATTCTACATTTCATCCATAGATTGATGGACAGTTAGAGAGGACTCTTTAGACTTTAGAAAATATGCTGCAGGTATATGTTATGGAGTTATCAGGCAGTTGAAATGAACCCCTACCACTGATGGAATTTGCTTACAACAATAGTTATCATTCCAGCATCGGTATGGCACCATATGAAGCTTTATATGGTAAAAAGTGTAGAACTCTAGTGTGTTGGGATGAAGAGGGAGAAACAAAACTTTTGGACCCAGAGATAGTGCAGAATACAGCTGATCGGATCAGATTGATTAGGAAAAGATTGAAGGCAGCATAAAATAGGTAGAAAAGCTATGCAGATCTAAAACACAGAAATGTAGTATTCAGTGTGGGTGACAAAGTATTCCTTAAAGTCTCTCCTTAGAAAGGTATATTATGATTTGAAAATGAGAAAAATAGGTCCAAGGTATATCGGTCTGTATGAGATCACAAAGCGTATCGAATTAGGAGCGTATCATTTGGCACTACCATCAGAACTTTTTCAAATTCATAATGTGTTTCTTATTTCTATGCTATGGAGGTACATTTCAAATCTATCACATATTTTACAGTACAAATTAGATGAATTAAAAAAAGACTTATCTTATTCAGAGGAACCACTATAGATTTTGAGTAAAAAGTGAAACAATTGCGTTCTCGAGTTATATCATTAGTTAAAGTGTTGTGGCAGAACCACAATACAGAAGAAGCTATATGGGATAGAGAAGATGAGATGAAAAGCAAATATCTACATCTATTCCAGACTCAAGGTAATAGAATTTCGAAACAAAATTCTTTTAAAGGGGGGGGGAGAAATGTAATACCCGAATTAGGATTTGGTGGCTTGAGAACTAGCATTTGCATTTGGCACTCATATATGTAAATATGGCACAGCATTTCATGCATAATACGCTGGAGCATTTAAAACTTAATTGGTTAACATTAGTGAAGTATAAATTTATAGAACACTTGAGGAAGAAATTGATTGGGAGATTGAATAATAAAAATAATAATATTGCAGTTAAATTGTTGGAGGATTATTTAAAATTGAAGGAGCTGATTTTTGTATGGTAGATTTGTGTAGGGTCAACTTAAGTTTCAGGTGAGTCGACTCATTTACAGAGAGACAGCAAGAACAGAGTTGGTCTCAGGTATTTTGTGCTTTGATTTAAAAAGAGATTTTATGGAGATAGCTCAGCAGCCTTGCTATATATAAAAAACAGTAAAAATTTTCTTAATAGCACATCAGAAAATGCATTAATTGCAAGTCTTTTATAAGAGTGACATGTGGCAACTAGCTCTTTATTTATTTGCATTTCAAACTTTAGCCATATATTCTTTTTGCTGTCATTTGGATCCCTTAAGTAAACATACAGAATAAAGAGGGAGAGGAGCTATAGAGGGTCCTATTCTTAGCTAAAAATCAAGAAAAATTCAGTTAGAAAAATGTGATTTCAGATTGAAAGAAGAAGGGTTGCTGAAATTGCTGGTTTTACGAAATAGAGGGAACTTATGTTGATTTCAGTAGAATTTTAGCCATTTGATATAAGAATTTTAATCCCTAAATTAAATTCAAATTGGGCCTTGAATAATTACTATCAGATTCAATATTTGGTGGATCAAATTATGAGTTTAAATTTAAATTAAAGGTAAATTACTGCTGTAATTTTGTTGAAACTAGCAAATAGTTTGAAATCTTTTCAACAAATAAGTTGGAAGTTATGTTGGCTGAACTTAGGATAAACTATAAGGATGAAATACAATTTAATTACTGAAATTTTGGATTTATGTTGAGGTTTAGCTAACCCTAAAATAAGGCAAAATAAAATAAAGTAAAAGTAAAGGTTAGAAAGGTTAAAGAACAAACATAAGAAATAAAGCATGCATTCTCATACTCATGCATCATATAGTATTGTGTTAATAAGTATGTGTGCCAACTTTATGGGAGAAGAAGAGGACTCAAGGGCTGCATTGGGTGAGTCAAGCACCAAGGTGGTGCAATAGCCATCTAGAGGTGAGTGGTTCCCATCTAACTTTGGTGTTTTTCACTATGTTTTACTATGAAAGATTTACTTTGAAAAGGAGGTTAGTTTCCTACTATCCTATAGTTTATGTATATGTATGCAAGCAAAAAATATGAATTGATTGTTCATTGACAGGTTATTTAAGTGTATGTATATTTATGTGCAACCAATTTGGACAGCAAAGTATTTTACTTGAAATAGTTTCAAATCAGCTTTTCAGCATTCAAAAATTTATTGAGCATATTTTTAGTAGGCTACCCATAAGAGTGATCAACCTGTGGGTGTGCCAAAGCTAGCTGGCACCTCCTTGCAAAATATTATGTCCAGTGGAGCCTAGCAGTATCAGATGTACCGTATCGACTATCCATGGTAGGGTTGTGCTGTGGTGTGGTTGGCAATAGCTCAGCCGGCACTTCCTTGCAAAATATTATGCTTAGTGGGGTCCAGCAATATCAGATGCACTATATCGACTGCCCATGGTAGGGGTGTGTTGTGGCATGGTCGACGGTAGTCTAGCAATTTTTTATTCGTTGATCATTTACACAATTTTATTCTCATTTAACATACAAAGGTTTGAAAGTATATCAATTGTTTATGATGTATGTATCATGAGTATCACAGTCAGTTTTCTATTTTTCACTGTTAGATGGATTACTAACTCACTAGGGCTAGTATCTCATTTGTATTTCTTTTTTTTTCTTGACAGGCTTAAGTCATTATAGCTCAGCATGGCAGTTACATCTTTGGCACTCATTCTAGTAGAGGTTGGTCATATCAGCTAGTAAGAGAAATACTCATTTTGATCATGTCGGCTTAGGGAAAAAGTATCTTTTCTTTTGATCATGCTAGCTAATGTGAGGAGCTCATTTGGGGTTATATTTTGAGACTGTATTCTATGTTGGATTATATTTTGGATTGAGTTTGTATATTCTAAAAGGAAGTAGAAATGAAATGTACTTTGAACTTGGTGTAAAAGTTATGGATGATAAATGAAAATCTAGTGTTGCTTTACAACTATATTAGATGATTGAGACTTAACTTTAACTTGAAGTTGTGTTGATTGTTGAATAATGTGAGTATGATATTTAAATTGAATTGTAGTAGGTTGAGTGCTTAAATAAAGCTATGGTAGGTTATAGTAAATGGTCAAGATTTAATAATACCTCGTGAATCGTGACATAAGATGCTACCAAAACTCTGTCTAGTTGCCACACCCTTATCCGAACTAGGGAGGGGTGTTACAAGCCATGTTATCCACATCGAACATACATCAGACTGTATCATCTAAAGATGCGGGATCGACTAGCCCTTGTCCAACCAAGCTCTGCAACCTCGCAACCATTGGCCAACTTTCTCTCAACCTGTATTCGGTAGCCGCGTCCCTCAAACATTCAAGTCTGGAGATCTTCTCTTGGACAATACGAAGATCCTTTCGGAGCTATGTCACGTGATCAGCGAAATGACACCCAGCCTCTTTGGCAATAGCCTCCGATGACTCCAGTTCTGAAATCCTTCTTGAGCCCAGTGGAGCTAACTGCGAAGGTGGAGCTGCTTAGCGGTAGCACCCCAAGTGGCTTCTTCAGCGAGTCTCGATAGCTTCATGAATTTAGTAGCCAGTCAGGCCTTCTCTGTGGAATGTGTCTTGTTATTCTTACGAATGGTCGACCTCAACTGATCGATTTCCATTGAAGCCTCATCAGGTGCCTTCTTGATCTTCGACAGCTCCTTCCAGGCAGCAGCTTTCTTGTTCAATTTCTTGACCCTCTTCTCTCGGTCACTTATGCGAGACCTAATCCTTATAGCAAAAGCCATCAGTAAGGGCTTGGCGATAGAAATGGAAGGGATGTAACCGTCGAGGACATGCTGATATGACTAAACAAACAAAAGAAGCATAGCATAAATTTAAAAAGGGACAAAACATTGTTTCACTAACAATGACTTTTCTATAGAAGGGAAGAAAGAAAAATACAAGGCATCTCACTCTCCAACCTCGCTCTAAAGATCGGAGGAGCTTGGTGTGGCTCTCGATGGGCCCAATGGCACTTCAGTTGGAGGAATCATCCCCAGAGTTGTCGTATCGATGGTAGGCATCCCTCCAACTTCCTCATCCCTCTCATCCTCATCCAAAAACAAGGCCGGCCTCTGAGATCCGAACGGCAACTCGACGGTGGCAGTCCTCGAATCCGATCTTATGCCACGCATTAAAGACTCCTGACTCAATGCAACCATGACATCATGAAATTCTTCTGACATCTTGAAGCTATCAACCACTTGAGCCTTCTCCCACTCAAAGTTGAATGAAATCTTGAAAGCCTCTACGGCTGATCGATAGGCCTCAACATCCTTCTCACGGCCTCTTGCTTGGCCTCGACAATTTGGTCCTTGGCCTTCTTCTCGACCTCTACAATCTTGGCAGTGGCCTCTTGTAGCTCCTCTCTCTTCTGGGCAAGATCAGTAGTAGCTTTATTCAAGACTCCTTCAAACTATTAACCTCCTCCTGAGCCACCTCGACTTATGCGCATGCCTCCATGGTGTCAGATTCAGCCTTCAGCTGTAGATTTCTCATCATCTCTATCTTACGTGCGTGGCTCAAAAGAACGATCAAGAAATGAAGCATCTGCACATAAGCCATATTAGAAAAAGAGATAAAGAGAAGAAAAGGAGCAAAGGAATAAGAAAAAGAGCAAGAAAAGTACCTGGTGCATGGTAGTCATAGAGTGTCATTGTAGGTCATCAAAGTCCATGCCACTGATTCCCTTCAACTCCACTGGGAGCATTGTTCTCTCAATTAGCTCTTTGACAACCTTCCAATCATCAAAAGTCACATCCTCGGGGATAGAAAGAAGGCAAGCATCTAGATCGACTTGGTCATCTAGAGTGGCAATCTGCTTGGGCCTGCGGCCACAGATGGATGAACCCTAACTCCATAAGGGGATGCAGGAGAAGTCAGTGCAGGAGCCATGGATGGGACAGACACTTGCGCTTGAGTGGTGAAGATGGGGGCCGAGGCTAATGGAGACACACTTGGAGAGGTAGCAGTCACCAGCATGACAGTGGCCTCAACTGCTAAGGCCGCTCATCCACAGCCTCTTGTCGGTGGACCACTGGTTCTTGGGAGTGCCCTCTTACATCGAAGCCTTCCTCTTCTTCAAAAGATTCCACTTCATTTTGGTGAGATCCTCAGGCCTCATCTCTGCGATCAACAAAACTTGGTCAGAAATGAAAAAAGAAGAAATAGGAAAGATGGATGACTACGCTACTCACCCCTGGGGTCAGCCTGATTAAGGCCTATATTATAAAGGGCTTCATCGGATAATAATTCATCGATGGAGGGAGCTTTGAAATCCCTAAGAATCTTAAAACAACCCTCTTCCTCAGCCCTCAATTTGGGATCTGGAATGCTAAAGCCTCAGGCCGACCCCAACTTGGCAAATTTCAGCTATCTATAGAAGAATTGGAAACAAACAAAAATCGCTCCTTCTACCCATGAACGAAAGGAGCACCTTTTATTAGAAGAGAAATCCTCCTCTGAGGAGATATGTACCATCAGTCCTTGGTATAGAGATGCCTCTTAATGGTAAAGAAAGGACAGAAGAGAGAGACAGATGGCCGAACATTGGCCATAATATAGAAACCAAAAAATCTACAACAAATCTAAAGGAGTTCGAGATAATTGCATAAAGGGAAAGGTCATGGAAGCAAAAGATGACAAGGATAAGAAGAGGAATAGAAACCTTAAGCCTGCTTGAAGTGCTTCCTCATCACGTCGAGCCGATCGGGAGGCAAATTATTTACTCGATCACCAGCCCTGGGGAGTTCTAGATCGAAGTCTGGAGGAACCCCATACCAAATCCATATCCAACTCAAGTCATCCGAATTTAGTATGGAATCATGGGCATTGGGCCCAACCTCACTCTATTCAGCCATTTTCAGATGAAAAGCCTAAAAGATAGTTTAGAAAAGAAGAAGAAAAAAAGATAGATGGACGAGGAAGGGATATCAAGAAAACCCACCTGAGAATGAAGGAAAGGGACAGAGAAATGAAGCAGCAAGAAACACCTTCAAAAGTAGCTCCAAAGGACCATCACACAGACAAAAAGAAGAGTTTCTTATTCTGAAAAGACTGCAGTGAGGGCAAAGCTAAAGGAGGATGAGTCTGGCACAGTAGCAACCCAACAAAGAGAGCAAAAAAAAGAAAGGAGAATGGAAGGGCCTAAAAACAGTCGAAGGGGCCAGAATAGGCTCTTCCCCTATTTATAGTCGAAGGAAGAATTCATCAGATGTCAAATCATCTCCTACCAACAACCTGCGGCACATGACCCATGTGGCACCTTCTTATCCGATTAGCCACTACCACTAGTTGGACAAATCAATGTCATGCTTCAAAAAAGGAATTTCAAAAAGATACCTATTAATTTGTAATGATGGTTTGGCAGCACCATCTCATTTGTCCCAAAAGTCATGCACATCCCATCAACTGAAGGGTCCTTTTATATCCTCGACTTAAAAAGTAGATATACTCCCTTCGTTCGACCAAAGCTTGGACTCAAGAATAAGGGGGCATGTGTTGGGGAAAACTTTGCACGAGCTGAGGATATGATGAAGCCTAAGGCCCAGGATATCCAAACCAAGTAAGCCTGCTTGTTTAGGCTCTCGCTGACCCCCGATCAGCCATAATCACTGTCACTCTATTGCTGACTAGTCTTCCATATTCGTTCAATCAACATCCTGAGCAGATGAAGACTCATCGATTGTCACTCGATAACTCTCACACATGGCCGTTGATATCTCCTCGACGACCAACTCCTATAGGCTAGGCTGATGAGTCGACAGTATGCTCGAATGGCTAGCTCAGTCCAATCAAAAGACAGTCGTCAGTCGATCACATCCGACTAATCAACTTTATGCTATTGAGTGAATCCCAGCTCTGGACTTCTCTATCTGATGATAGCATAGAGCATCCGACGTCTGATCATGACCGACCAATCCTCGGCTCACTGACATCAATTGACACACTAATTCAAAATTCAATGCCAGCAAGATGACAACTATCGCGAAACTGATAAGGCAACCACAATCACCACATCCCAAGAATCTTGGGTGATAGTTCCACGACTACACGTAGATTGTGCCCTAGCCGGATGGGATCGCACCCACCAACTTACCAACAAAAGCTCCCACCTCTGTCCATAAAAGGAGGCCTAAAAGGACCCTAAAAAGGTATATCATTACTTTACCTTATTGCCCAAAAAGGTAGCAACCCAAGAGGAGGGTGAATTGGGTATTTTAAAATTTAACTAAATCAACAATCTAAACAATAATGTGTTTCAATTTAAGCTATCTTAAATGATTGTGGGGTGCATGTAATTATATTACAGCAGAATTAAAATAATAAAAGTAAGTAAAATATAAAGTAAGAATTAAAAGCAAGCAAGGCAAGTGTGAAGGGGCACAACTCAAACACACAGAAATTTATAATGGTTTGATGTAATCCCACACCTACATCTACTCTCCAAGAGTTTCTTGAAAATTTTACTATAATCTTCTTGATTACAGTGTGCTTATTTTAGTTGGGCTCATAAACTAATCTAGTTGGTGTTATGAGATCACCAACCATAACCTTACATCGATTATTTTTGGGCTTATAATCAACCTAGTTGATTTTTCAGGATCACCAACTATAACCTTACACCAATTATTTTTCAGACTCACAATCAACCCAGTTAGTTTTACAGACTCACCAATCAAAATCTGACAGGTCTAATTTCGGACTTGGATAAGCCAAATCCTCAAGTTTCTTTTCTCCAAAGAAACTTGTAAAGAAAATAAAATACAAACTATGAAATTTCAGCTCAAAATAAAAATAGAATTTAAACTCTTTAAGCCCAAAGAAGAAGCTGAGGAATTACTCTTTGAAGCTCGACTTCTCTTCAAATGGTGCTTGAGAGGATGTGCTTAAAGGTGGAGAAGATCTCTCTTGAAAGCCCTCTAAATTCAGAGCATAAATTTCTCTCTTTTTTTCTTTCCAAAGATATGCAATAAAGCTCTCACAAGAAGATGTATTTCTCACTTTAATCGCCTTTCTCTTGCTTCCAAATTTGATTCTCTTACTTTTAATAGGCTTGATATTAGTTGAAGAATGAGTTTTGATCATTGGGAGGCTTATACTAGCCATTGGAGTGAAAAACTAGCCATTTGAAGATGTACAGAAAACTAGCTGTTAGTGATATCTAGTGCTTGGGGTCAACTCCAATTTCTCAGGGGTCTACTCCAGCTGTCTTGGGGTCGACTCTAGATTTTCAGAGATCGACTCTGACTGTAGTTTTGAAAATATAGTCTTTTATCTTCTTTGAGAAAGTCAGCTCGAAGTGTTCATGAGTCGACTCGAGCCTATCTCAATCCTATTCCAACGTGCCAAAGTCGACTCCTCTTATCCTGGGGTCGACTTCTCTGAGCCAGATTTGTGGGATTTCATTCTTTGAAGTATTTTACCTTGGTATCCTTAAGCAGATCTTTTTCATGGATAAATTCTTCAATTTAAGCATCTGAAAACTCATACATTCATCCTTGAAATATATGATTAGTATCAATTATACTCAACATTTTGGAATAATTAAAATCAATCATAGGATCAACAATCTCTCTTTTTTTATGATGATAAAACTTTGAGTATATACATAATAAAGTATATAATATATTTTAATTAATCTTTTAATATGATTCATGAAGGAAATAAATAAGCACTTAAAGATATATACTTCATAAATATTTTAATATATCTTAAATTCAGATTTGAAGCATGGATACATGATATTCAATTCACGCGATTCAAGCGTAGCATATACTCAACATATCTATTCTACCTTTTTGACAGCATCAAAAAGCACAAGGAGGGATTAAGATATTATCAAAATCAATTTAAGTTCAAATATTTTTACATTCAATTTTCAGAATTTGAAATGAATTCTCTCCCTTTCAAATTTAACTTGAATATAACTTTCAAAATCAGATTTTAGAGCTTCTCCCCCTTTTTGAAAGATTGTAGCAAATTCAAATCAAACTTCTTTCCTTATTTTGAACAATATAGATTTAAAACATATCTTTCCCTTTGGAACAAAATTGATACATGAAAATAGATTCTCAAGTTCAATTATAGAATTACTTTGAACTTCAAACATTCAAGAAGGATAGAGCTTTTTTGATACAAAGACTTTCAAGTATCAAACCCAAGCACAAGATATATTTAGAACTCATTGTTTCTTTTTCTCAATAAGTATCAGTCAATTTGATGCATAAAAGTATCAATCTTTAGAATTTATCTCAAAGATATAATATCAAGGCTATACAAAATATATTTGAGACAAAGCAATCTTTTCATTTTACCAAAAGATAAATAAATAAAGTACAAGGCAATGATAATCTATTTGATATCAATTGTGAAAATATGTGATTGAAAAAGATGAATCGATTAAATTTAGATCAAAATGATAATTCACTTTGGGTTGATACTAAGTATATCTAGCTTTAGAACAAATGACAACTTACTTGAAAAGTTCAGTTCGATACCAATTTTAAAGATTCAAGAAGAGGATTTCTTAAATTTATTCTTAAAATAATCAATCGGAATAAAGTATCAACGTTCATTAATAAATTCCCTTTTTGAGATCAAAATAATATTTTGATACTAATTAATTATCAAAAACTGATGATATGATCAAAATATGTGAAATATGAATAGTTGCTTAAAATGAATCAAGCGATCAAAACCACAAGAAAGCTCAAATAAATTCATAAGACAAGTGCAATTGTTTATCAATGATCTTTCTCTTAAGATTAATAATGATTTTTCTTATTAAGTTCAAAATAGATTTTTCAAAATCCAAAAAATAATATTGCAAGAACACATTTTCTGCCCCTTAGTTTTATAAACTAAGCATATTTTCAATCAACCAAATAAGTATAGAGATCAAACAAGTAACATCAAACTCATCGAATTTCCATAAAATGTTATATTTCTTTGATTTTCAAAACATATTTATAAATATAGAAAATGTCAGTACATGCAAAATATATGCAATCTACTTCTATCAAAAGGTGGACTGCTGGGGATACTATAGCTCTAATAAATAAATTCTAGCATCCTAAGAGAGTGGATCAGGATAATCCTGGGATAAAGGTCCAGGCTAGCTAGATGGAGAGGATGGTCTAGTATCTCCAAATGACTGACCCCAAATATCAACCTTCATTGTAGTGATAGCCTAAATCATCCTCGCAGTCTCCTCTCTGATCAAAAATAATGCCACCATCAGATCTCATCTCACCTACTGTGCCTCTGAAGTGCACCTCTAAAGTTTTACACAGACTGAAGCAACAATCCTAGTAGAGACTCTCGACAAGTGAATCATCATCCAGTCTATCAAACAATCGATTTGAATTTTTTGAAAACTAACCTGAGAATGAGGAGCAGTCTCTGTCTACTTTACTAGCTCCTCTGATCTGATATCTACAATCAATACTATTGCAGGAGCCTCATCATCATTATCTCTCAGCATTGCACTTCTACAGAACCATAGACCGTCTGCTTTCTAAAGTCCATCCTCTGAAGTGATCGATCGTTATAGGGTTAGTGTGCATCAATGTTCTGGTAAGTCTTCCATCGATCGGCATTTGCAGCATGCATTTAATGCTATCAACATTTTTCTCAATATGCATGTCTTTCATTTTGGAAACTAGACTTCCGATCATTTCGATGCTTGGTCCTTCTTTCTTGCATGAGAGAATTACTTGAAGAGGCCCAAAATTCTTGAATTTTTGCATGAGACTTCATCTTCTTTTGGATGAATCACTTCCGGGGTGCTATTGGAGAACAAGGACCATAAAAATCGATTGACATTTGATGAGGAAGGTTTGATTTATGGAGGAGGGTTTGAATGAAGGTCTAGCTCGAAAGATATGGAATAGAAGGAGTATAACTTTGGGTCACCTGAGTTAAAAAGCCATGAGTCGACTCCTTGATTTCAAAAATCGATTCCTTGATACAGAAAATAATTCAAAGAGTTTCAAATCAAGAAAAATTTGATCAAATTGAATAGAAATCAATGGAGAATTAAATCAAGGATTAGAATGATGTTCAAATCAATTTGGCGGATCGAGAATTAATCAATTTAAGATTCAAAATCAATCAAATCAAATCAAGAGAAAATTAAGGAGAAATCTAGATAATGGCTCGATGAGTGAAGTTCAACTAGGAAAATTAAAATTCTTAAGGATTCAAGCTAAAATGCAATGTAACTTAACACATCAAGCACTTGATCTTTATGAACAAATAACTTATCTTGAAGTTCTTTGATCATACAATTTTAGATAAATTTCGACAATTAGATGTCTTATGAGAATGTCAATATTGTTCATAAGATTTACACACAATTAACCTCCTCTGCAACCAAGCTTATTTTGATTCAACTTTCTTTATGATCAAAATATATAACATGATATAGATAATTTGGGAGCCATATAAATTTTTAAAATGAATAAAACTTATTATGATTCAGCTTTTACAAATACTTATCAATCAAAATAATATGATTCAAGGGGTTAAGAAACATGCTGATTTTATGGTGCAAACATAAGCTTATGACCATCAATATGATACTAAAATTAAGAGAACAAATTTATCAATGTATTCAAATAAGCAATGAGAAATCATGTATATATATAAAGCATCAAAATCAATCATTCAAACAAATAATATCATAAATTAGTAATGGTATGATATGAGAATGATTTAGCTTTTACCAAACATCATCACCCATTCACTCTAAATCCTAAGCATCCATTTTCAAGAATTTGTTCCTTTCATACCATTGGATGCTTGGCATACCTGCAAAATATTTTTATTTTTTGATACTCAAGCTATCTTGGGTCCATAGGAGTTAGTGCACATGGTTCCTTTTGGAACCTAAATTTGCTTGACCAAAGTATGACTATTTCTAATAATATTACATTCAAAAATTCTATGACCTACTTTGTTACACTTAAAATATATAATAAATAATTTTTAAGAGAGATTTTATCAAATAAATTTTTAATAGATTTTTATTTTTTGGGGGGATTAAATCCAATTCTAGCTTAATTAAAAATAGCCTTTTGATTATTTAATATTAGTTGAAACTTTTGTAATCCAAGGATAAACTTTTCAAGCATATGCTTCAATGATTCGATTTTTTTATTAATTTCTCATTCTTTTCAACCACAGATTTTTCAGATTTAGAAAGAACTTCTTCTTCTTCAACTTAAGCTTTCTTTCTTTCAAAAGAACTTCATTTTCAATTAATATTTTATTCTTTCTTCAACCAAAATAATTAGATTTTTGAGTTCTTTATTTTAGCCTCAACTTTTTAAATTCATCCATTAAATCATTGAA
>KE504753.1:1080784-1102366 GCA_000441515.1 Elaeis oleifera | reverse complement strand
ATGTGGAATAGATGGAAGATTAGGTGGCGCCTTCCTTCTCTTTTGGTAAGAATTGGGTGCCAAATCTTAGAGGGGCCTGCCCCCTCTTATGTGGCATGGTGTGGAGGAGAGAGAGGTGGGGCCACGCCCCTTCTTATTTGGATAGAAATTCTATTATAAGGCGCCAAGAGTTGGTGCCCCAACTATCTGACATATATTAGATGGGCACCTCTTGTACCTACTTAAAGGAGCTGATCATATACCATTTATATCTGATTTTAATTGGAATAAATCAGATTTAAAAGGTAGAGGATTTTTGTGAGATAAAGATCTACCTTTTTAAGATAATTGGGTTCCTATTATGTATCAGGATTGTGCCTATATAAGGGTATGCCTCTAGAGTTTCTAGCTAATTGATTTTTGATGAAAATCTCTCTCTCTCCCTTCTCCATGCCTCCTCTCCTCCCTCTCTTCCTTTCCATGCCCAAGAGTTGGGCATCCCCTCTTCCACACATCAAGAGGTAGTGCTTGATGTCTTCAAGAGTGAAGATCGAGGAAAAAAGAAGAAGACTGCTAATCAAGGAGTTGATCTTGCAGTCCAGATTAAGGCATTGATCAAAGTATTCAAGGCTAAGATTCTTTTGAGAAGAAAAATCTTCTACAAGAAGAAATCAGTTCGAGATCGATCTCGATGGATATCCATAGAGGCCGGATGCGTGTGTGGCTCGAGTATTTATGAATCCATGATCATCAGAAGCGGTGAACATCTACTCGCATCAAGGTAAAGAGATCTGATCTCATATTTATATCTAAATTTTAGATTGTATATATGTATTTTCTTCTAGACTTGGATAAGATTAGATTTGATTTATTGCATGTGGAGGTTAAGGGTTTAACCCGTTTGTTTTCCACTGTGATTTTTAAAGTTTTGAAATCTACATATGTTGGCTACCCAATTTTCTAACACTTCACCTATGTCAAATAAAGTTTATCTGTAGCCCTGTTTCTCTAGATCTCCATTCCAAGAATCTTTTTTACTGTTCTTAAATCTTTCATCTCAAACTCACTATCAAGTAGTACTTTCAACTTATTGATCTCAGACCTATCTTTTGCTGCAATTAACATATCATCAACATACAGTAATAGATAAATGAAGGAATCATCAGATAGTTTTCTAAAATAGATACAACTATCATAATTGGCTTCTGAAGTAACCATGTTGCACCATGAAAGTATCAAATCTCCTATACCATTGTCTTGGAGATTGCTTCAAGCCGTATAAGGACTTCTTGAGCAAACACATATGGTCTTCTTTCCTTCAACTTGTGGCTGCATATAAATTTGTTCTTCAAGTTCATCATGTAGAAATACAGTTTTAACATCCATCTACTCTAACTCTAAGTTATGAGAGGCAACTAATGCTAGCAAAACACGAATAGAGCTATATTCAACAATAGATGAAAAACATCATTGCAATCATTACCTTGAATCCGATTATAGCCCTTCAAACTAACCATGCTTTATATCTAGCATTTTCAACATCTAGAGTGCCTTCTTTTTCTTGAAGACCCATTTGCAACCAACTACTTTCTTCCTTTAAGAGCTTTCACCAACTCCCAAGTTTGATTCCTGTGAAGAGACTCAATCTCTTCTTGCATAGCAGCTAGCCACTTATCAGAATCCTCATGAGATATAGCTTCTAAAAATTTGAAAGGCTCATTAGCATCAAGTGTTTCTTCTACAACAGACAATGCATAAGCAACCATGTTTGCATAGCCATATCTCATGGGTAGTCTAGTGTCTCTTCTCTGCCTATCACTAGCAAGAGAATAATGCTGAATTTATGAGATTTTCTCCACCTGATGTTATGAATCAGGCACTTGAATAAGCTGATGCTGCTGTTGGAAAGATCTTTGATGTGATTCTACAATTTTAAACTCCACCTGCTCTGTTATATTGTCTGGAGAAACTGCATCCTATGGAATAGAAATATTCTTCTTGGGATGTAACAGTTAGACTCATCAAAAGTAACATTTCTCTCAATCATAAATTTAGGTGACTTGGGATCTAGGCACCAAAACTTGTATCTTTTGACCCATTTTACATAATCGAGAAAATATACATTTTACTCTTGGCTCCAATTTATCATTATTAACATGAACATAAGCAGGGCAACCAAAAACTCTGAAATCAAAATAATCAGGAGGGTTATCTGACCACATTTCTTTTGATGTTTTGAAATTAATGGCGGATGCTAAAGATAGGTTCACCAAATGATAAGCTATAGACACTACTTCTGTCCAAAACACTTTACCTAAATCTGTATTTGACAACATACAATGGGCTCTTTCTAATGGAGTTCTATTCATTCTCTCTGTAACTCCATTCTGCTGTGGAGTTTTTCTAACTGTATAGTGCCTGACAATGCCTTCATCTCTGTAGTTCTTCAAACTCTATCGAACAAAATTCTAGCCCATTATCAATCCTCAACCTTTTGATCTGCTTCCTAGTCTATTTTTTAAGTAAAGCCTTCCACTGTTTAAAATATTTAAACATCTCATCTTTGTGCTTCAAAAAATAACCTTCCTGGAGTAGTCATCAATAAAACTCAGAAAGTACCTTGCACCACCTTTTGAAGGAACACGAGAGGGACCACAAAGATCTGAGTAGATGTAATCCAGAGTAGCCTTGCTTCTATGTATTGTAGGCTGAAAACTAACTCTTTCTGTTAGCCAAAAATACAGTGTTCACGGAACTCAATCTTTCCAGTACTCTATCTACAGAGCAAGCCTCTTTGCTCAACAGGGTCATAGCCTTCTCACTCATATATCCTAACATCATATGCTAGAGCTTTGATACATCTAATTTCATCATAGAGGTAGATGTAGTAGCTATTGTACCTGTTAAGATTTGAGTGGATGTAATCCAGAGTAGCCTTGGTTCTGTGTACTACAGGCTGAAATTAACTCTTTCTGTTAGCCAAAATGTAGTGTTCACAGAACTCAACTTTTCTAGTATTCTATTTATAGAGCAAGCCTCTTTTGCTCAACAGGGTTATAGCCTTCTCACTCATATGCTAGAGCTTTGATACATCTAATTCCGTAATAGAGGTAGATGTAGTAGCTGTTGCACCTATAACAGTAGTGCTTAACAGGGTGTACAAACCATCAGATAGTCTGCCTTTCATAAGAACAAGAGCTCTAGTGCTGATTTTCATAACTCCACCTTTAGCTGCATATTTGTATCCTTTTTATTAAGAGTATCTAGAGAGATGAGATTTTTCTTTAAATCAGGGACATGCCTGACATTTGTCAGTGTTCTCACAATGCCATCATACATCTTGATTCAAAATGTGCCAGTTCTAGTAGTCTTACATAGAGCATTATTTCACATCAAGACAACTCCACTAGTAATTGGCTTATAAGTGGAGAAGAACTCCCTATTAGGAGTTATGTGATAAGAACGGCTAGAATCTAAAATCCAGTCATTTTTGGATTTGACAGCATCAACAGATGGAACATAATCTTCAATCTCTTCTTTTGCAACACTAGCCTCAGCAGACTTCTCAATTTTTTACTCTTTCTTATCACCTTTTTGCTATTTATTTTTCAGCTTCCAATAGTCATCAATAACATGACCTTTCTTGCTGCAATACTTGCAAAATTAAATTTGGTTCTAGATTTAGATCTAGATTTATCACGATTTTCACCAAATGAGATTCTTTTCTTGGGTCGTCCTCTAATAACAAGACCTTCAGACTGCTAATTTTCATAGTTACCACCTGTTATATCTCTGTCTAACAATTCTTTCGAAAATAGAGATGATTTCATATCTTCTACTAAAATAGAGTCTCTACCATACAATAGGGTCTCACGAAAATGCTTAAAAGATGGTGGTAATGAACACAACAATAATAAAACTTGATCTTCATCTTCAATTTTCACATCAATATTTCTAGACCCAGTACTATGAAATTAAATTCATCAAGATGTGACTTGATAGAAGAACCTTCCACTATGCGCAACATGAACAGATACTGCTTCAGATGGAGCTTGTTGGTGAGAGATTGGTCATGTGCAGTGACTCGAGCTTTAGCCATAATTCAGTGGTTGTCTTCTCATGAATGACCTCTCGCAAAACTTTATTGGACAAGCTTAATTGAATAGCAACAAGAGCCTTCTTATCCAACTCCAATTTTCATCTGCCGACATGCTGGCTGGCATCTTCTCCATGCCAAGCAGTGCCTTCTGTAGCCCCTGATGGGTCAATAGAGCTTTCATCTTGACCTGCCAGATGTCGAAGTTGATGCTCCGATCGAACTTTGTAGACATCTTATGTTTTCTTTTTGAAAAATACTAATAGTCGAATAAACCTAATGAAGAAGCTTTGATACTAGTTTGTTAAGAGTAATCATAGCAGAGCACCAATGTCGTAGCAAATAAAAAAAAGATCAAGAAGAATAAGAATAGAAGAGCACAACAAGGTTTACATGGTTTAAGGATCAGAAAAATCTCCTATGTCCAAGGGCAGAGATGAGCAAATCCACTATGTGAAAATCAAGAGTACAATGGAGGAGAAGCACTCAAAGTCTCAAAACTCCATACACCTATAACTCTCTCTCTTTCTCTCTATATATATATTTCATAAAATAGAGGAGAAAGAAGAAGGGTGATGACGCTGCTTGTAGGGGAAAAAGGAAGATGAGGATAATCTATTTTTTTGGGTAAGGATGTGGGGTATTTATATAAACCCTACCATTGCCACTGTCGAAATAGAAAAAAATTTGATTGGAGAAAAGAGTCTGAATAGGTTTCTATTACACCTGTGTTGACCGAGTCAAAATAGAACCAATCACATCCAAACTGTGTGCATCCAGATTTGAGAATAAATAGATCATGAAATTCCTCTTATCCATCAAAACTTCTTTCTTGATGAGAAATTGAAGACCTCAAATTTATTCGATGTCAAGACTAGATATCAAAATTAAAGAGAGGACGAAGGCCAAACTCCTTCATCCATGCACATGCTGCTCTTGCACCTGCATAGTCATCAATGTTGGCCATGTGCCAATGCACACCTGGTGGGACCTAGGGAGGGTTACCAGTCGAAGGATGGTTGATGATAGTCAGAGGATGGCTGAAGATGTGGCAACAAGTCTTGTAGATTGGTAGGGATTAAATGGGATTGACCACCAGCTTGCCGTATAAGGATGATTTGGCTTAATGCAGGTCAACTTAGGATTTAAGGATTCTACGCAGTTAATAAAGACTAATAAATCTCATCTTTCTTTAGATAATTATCTTTTAGAAAGTTGGTTAGGGGCTAAGGTCCAACAACTGATATCAGAGTGAGGTTGCAGGTTTGAAACTCGACAGGCCCTCAGGATATCGTTGGAGGGGAAGATTGTTATCCATACCAGTGTACATTCGATGGGATTCAGAGAGGGGTTGTCAGTTAGAGGATGGCTGATGATATGGCAACAAGTCTTATGGGTTGGCAAGGATTAAATGGAACTGATGACCCAACCTGCCGTATGAGGATGATCTCGCTTAATGCAGATCAACTCAGGATTGTGGGGTTCTGTGTGATTAATAAAACTAATAAATCTCATCTTTTCTTAGGTAATTATTTTTTGAAAAGTTGGTTAGGGACTAAGGTCCAACAACCAATTATGAGGATGGCAATCTATGTTCAGCCTCTGCATTGTGGTCGCTGGTTCCCACTTTCTAGAATATTCTTCTGCCTCTTATAATATCCAAAGTGGGATTCATTTATTTAATACCTTTTCTCCTCCCCACTCCTTATTGATGAACCCTTTATCTTGGTCTAATTTTTTCTATACCTTATATAATTAATAAATCTTGAAGGAAGTATCTTACTTCATTTGTATCAAAGGAAAAAAAAAAAGAAAGATGCATCAATATGTGATGCCTCTAGTTGCCTTTTCTTTTAGTTGAAAATCTTGTAAGGTTAACATTTTCTACAATGACCCAAGGAATTGACAAAGTTCTCCCATTCTTATCCACTTCTTTCAAAAATTAGACTTGTTGAGCTAGTTCATGCAGCTGCTTAACATCCACTTAATTCCATCCATCAGACTAGTTAACTATACCAACATTGAGAATCTCTTCTATCAACATATTTTTCAGTGATAAACTAGAATTCCAAGAGACTAAAATTCCTCTTGAGTCTTTAAAAGCATCGAGAGCAACCCATTCATCCAATGTACCATCCATAATAGACCAAACTAATCATTTATTAAAAGACTCCAACTTAGTTGCTTCTAAATGCACAATAACATCATGGTGATCAGTAATATAATTCTCACCAATAGAGATAGTAATTTATACCATCCCATCGGGTACCATAAACCCACCACCTTAATAGGTGGATATGGATAATAATAAAATCTATCCCGAATCTGGTCTAAATGTAAATAACTCTTCACAAATCCTTCCCACGTTTATGTTGGTTGCTCCACTTGTGAAAAAGATCAAATGTGTAAAGGTTACATGCCATGATGCTTAATTCATTTTTTAGTTAATTATTCTTCTCAGTTTAAGGGACATTTGACTTCTTAAAGAATAAAAATCTTTACTTGTTATGCTTTTATTATTAATAAAATTTAGTTTATCATATTCTATATATTATTTTTATTTAATAATATGTAAATACTAATATCTATTTGGATAAATTATAGAAATATTCTCTCAACTTTAGCTTAATTTTATATATATCTCCTTGACTTTAAAATGTGTTAAACTAGGCCTTCAAGTTTTCAAAATATTTCAATATGGTCCTAACATTTACTTACCAACTAACAGTATTAGTTTCTATTTCAACAAACAAAAATACTCCTTACTCATATTGGATGGATCATCAAAAAAGAAGAGATGAAGGTGGAGAGAGTTGCCATGGAGGGGAAGGTGGGATCGTGAAGGTCGGCGTCAAAAGCCTCATAGGCGAGATTAGAGGAGGTGGAAGAGGAGAAGAAGAAAGGGTTAGAAGGAAGAAGATGGAGAAAGTGGGAGAGCACTCGTGGATAGGCTTAGAGGAAGAAGAATATGATGATGAGAAGTGGGTGAGGAGAAAAAAAGGAAGGAGAAAAGGGTTGCCAGCAAGGAATGGTGGAGGTGGAGGTGGAGGTGGAGGAGGAGATAGGGATGGAGATGTGGGTAGGCTTGGAGGAAGAGGAGAAATGAGAGAGAAAAATGGGAGAAGGGAGAAGGAGCATTCGCCAGTGAGGTGTGTAGAGGTGGAGGAAGCCACCATGAAGGGAGAAGGTTTAAAAGTGGGCTTGGAGGAGGAGAAAAAGAAAGAGGAGGCGGAGGAGAAGTAAATGAGGAGAAAGAGAAGGGGAAGGAGGGACCGTGGGTGAGCTTGGAGGAGGAGAAGAATAAGAAAAAATTGGATGAGGAGGAAGAGGAGGGAATGAAAGATCAACAATAAGGAAGGGTGAAGATAGTGGGAGCTGCCGTGGAGAGGGACATGGGCGGACTTGAAGGAGAAGAAGTAGAACAGAAGAAAGGGAAGAAGGGGAGGGCTTAAAGGAGGAGGACATTGAGGAAAGAAGGAGATGAGGAGGAAGAGGAGATTGGAGAAGGAGAGAGATGTCAGTGTCGATGGAGGAGAAGAGGAGCAATCAGATAGGAAGGAGGAAAGAAATGGAGAAGAATAGTTGATCATTTATAAAATAATGACATCATTTCATGAACAGAGTAGACGGTAGGATCACATTGGATCATCTCAAAAATTTGAAGAATTAGTTTGACACATTTTAAAATTAAAGGGTATAAGTAAATTGGACTAAAGAAGGGTGTTCTATAATTTTTCTATTTATTTTTTATTTTTTATTTATTTGATTTGTATGCAAAAAAAAGATTTTTGTAACTTTACTTGATCCGATCTGCCTAACCTATCTCATCTAACTTTCCAACTTATAGGACACATATGGATAATGGCCTATCCGACCCATATATGAGCCATTGCCATTCTCCTTCACCAAATATCTTTCATCTGCCCACTCTAACCTTATAACCTTTTTGAAGAGAACCCCTATTAATATAATTAGAAAAAGCAATCAACCCCAACCCATACTAAAAGGCAAATCAAACTTTGCTAGCAACTATATAAGCCATTACAACACTAAAAATACTCAGATATCCTAAATACATAAAGATAACTGCAACCTAAAACTCCCATCCTGCTCTGCACCTAGGAAGCCACTCAAGGCAGCCTTATAGATTTTGAAATCTGATTAGGTCTATTGCTCATAAAGATGAGACATGGTGCCTAAATTTTGAACTTTTACAAATTGTCTTGATACCATGTTGCAATACAAAGTATACGCTTGAGAAGATGGATGGTTAGGCATGTGTGATAATAAAATTCTTACTGAATGGAAGATGTGCCTTAATTTTCTTTCATATTTGAGATTTTGAACCATAAAATTGGAAATTGAGAAACACAATTTGGTAGATACAAAAACAATCAAACTTTTCAAGTTGTAGGCAAGCTATTACAGGCTCTTCATTTTATGTAATTTTAGTACGTGTCAACTTAGAAAGAGTGTGACATTTGTAGAACCTTAAGTCGTCTACTTTCATTAATTTTTTACAATAAATAAACTTTAGTATGTTTGAGCAACTTTTATGTACTCAAAGGATATAAAAATATTTTTTTCTTCTTATGGAAAGAAACTAGGAAATTTAATGAGTATGTGATGTGCTAGTTATTGAAATCCATGTCCATATGTTGCTATTTATTCGATCCATCCTTTTGTTTTGCTTTTGATGTATTAATTTATTGTATAATTTTTTTTTTGTTGTTAACTAAGATAGCTTCATGTCAGAATTGTTGGGTGCCTCATTTATCATACTAGGCAACTACAGCTCATATTTCTATAAAATCCAAGAAAATAAAAAATGCTCAAGGTACCATCATATGCATGAAAAATTAATCAAGTCTATAGTTACTAATTTACAACTCTATAATCAGTCAATTTCCATATCTAGCAATAAATCTCACCATTTACACCAATCCTCTCTTTTCAAATATTAAAAGAATTATTTTTTTACCTATAATAAGAGCTCTGTAGCATTACTCAAAATATATAATTTTTGAGGATATCTTTCCTATAAGGCCAAACACCTTATATCTTTGAGAGAAATAATATAAAAATATATATAATGGTTGTTATTTTCTATTATTTTCAATTATAATGGATCAATATAAGGTAAATAATAGTTGCTTTTTCACACATACCTTCTACAAAATTTAAATCTCTTTCATTTTTTTCTCCAAAAATAATTGTAGGTCCAAGAATATTATTATTTGCCTAATAAAAAGTGAAGGAAAATATAATATCATTATTTCCTTTATTCTAATATCACCATCACAATATTTGTTATTTCAATAACTATTTTAATATATAATTTAGAAGGAGATTTTTTGGATAAATACTAATGGTTATTATAATTGATGAATAACGATTTTAGTGGAGCTTGTCATAATATGATGATGTGTCAGTTAAAATCTCCCTCCCTATGTAAATGTTGGATGGTTCTGATTTGCTATTTTTGTTTGATGGATCATCTATTTATATCGTAGAGTGTTGTACATTCTTGAATAGCTAACACATCATCTGATTATAGAGATAGATAGCTATCAAACAAAACATAAAGTATAGCACACAAAACCTGCTTAGATTGCAATGCCTACCTGTTTGATAGCTATCTATCTCTGTGACTAGATAATATGGTGATGATCCAGGACCGTATAGCATTCTATAGTACAGATCGAATCCTATTTGTTTGGTATTAAAAAATAAGTTGACATAAAAAATTTAAAAATAAAGATAAAGCCAAACCTGATGCATCAGCATCTCACAGTGATTGACCCATAATCATCTAATTCAATCATGATAAACAAAATGGCAAAATAATCAAAAGACTCAAAATTAAAATAGTCTGAAATATGACTGTACTTCAAATGCAGAAATTATTTGATCTAGCTTCCTTTCTACTATTATTCGTGTCTTCTTTAGAATTCCTCTCCAAGCATTCTATCTCCTCTTAATAAAAATCTTCCTATTTACATTTATTAATAACTATTTGCTACTTGTCAAATCATTGCTTTACAAATATCAACAAATTCTTCGACAAAATTTTAAGATAAACTATTTATCAGAACTACAAATGCTTACCATTGTTGATGAATAATAAATCATGTAAATTGGTTAACCTCAATATGCATACCATCTCAAATGTGAAGACCAAAAATTGTGGCATTTCTTGGCTACAAGTCTACTTCACTTGCTAATTTATTCAGCCACATGCCAAAGAGTGATCCAGTCAATTATATCTGATTGGAATTTACATGCAATTCTAATATAATTTTTATACTTCAATAATAGAAAATGTTGTTGGGAACATGAATTTCTAATGCTACCAACAACAATTGATATACTTGTTGAAACCCAACTTAATCTGGATTTTGGGTCTAATCATTTATATCAATACTTTGTCCTTCCATGATTTATTCCATGTTGGTCAAACCTCATATGAGCCACAGAGCAATCTCTCCCTTTACCTGCATTTCACTCAAATCCTATCCACTGCTTTGCAATCAAGAGTACACATAGTGATCGAGTCCAAAAGTTGGTGCTGTCCAAGAATTATGCCTATATATTTTATCACTCTAGACCAAGAGAACACCGCTCACCAAGCATAGTTCACCACACTCTTTACAAGAGTCCCTCTTTTTGAAGTCACATCTTCACAAGTTATTACTAGAGTCCATGCTCAAACCTAGCACTTTAGAGTCCACTTACCACACCACTATACTAAAGCCATGATAGCCAACTCGAGTCTAAGAGTCTATATATCATCATACTTCATAAGAGTCATCTATTACTATGCATTTACTACTTCAAAAAGTTTGCATAGAATCATCTACCATCGCTACCACTTTGTTACAAATTATACTTTGTTGCAGTGGTATGCATAAAATCTTTAGGAACATGAGGTCAAGTACATCAGTTAGGCTATGAGTTTGTAGTATAGATTCATTACTACCTCAATTATGAAGAATGTACATGTTGATCCCATCATGTATTAATAATTTTAGATATGTATTGTAAGACCTAGATCCTTTGGCCTAGAAACAAGGCATAGACCAAAGGTTTGGAAATATGTGGACCAGCCCACAAAGTAGCACAAATATTAGCATGAATAAATTTTGGCACGAGACAAAAATAAAATTCAAACCTCAGGTGGCTGGCATGTGAGGTAGGAAAAGGACTCCCAATTGAGTCCAATACTCTCTCCGAGTTCATTGGAAGGAGTCCTAAGGCTTACTCGACTCTGGTGAAAGCTCTAGAAATCGACCTATAAAAGGCCTCTGACTCCTCTCTCTTGGCATCGCCTCTCATCTCCAATCCTCTACCAGCGAGATGCTTGAATCCTCTTGATTTTCCATTGAGTGGGCTTGGAGAGACATTGATGATTTTCCATTGATTCACCGTCAAAGATGAGGTAAGGACCGGTCATTCTTCTTCTTCTTCTTTTCTGGTTTCTAGGCCATCATCGTTGCTTGGATTCAGACCGGCAAGTCATCAGATTTCTTTTGAAATCAAAATCCCTTGTTTCAAGTTCTTTTCCTATTCTGCCATCCACTATTGCTCACTGCCGACTGCTAGTTTGGGCCAATCTTCACTTCTTTCTTAGGTGCTTTGAGGCCTC
This sequence comes from Elaeis oleifera, assembly GCA_000441515.1. NCBI lineage: Eukaryota > Viridiplantae > Streptophyta > Magnoliopsida > Arecales > Arecaceae > Elaeis > Elaeis oleifera. The sequence continues at coordinate 1,090,646 of KE504753.1, read as the reverse complement.
ACATGAGGCAGTGGTTGCTGGCCGAAAAATTAATCATGAAAATAAAAAGAATAAGAGAGAGAATGAAAGGGCCGAACCTTCCATCCTCTATTTTTCTCTTATTCTTCTTCCATTTTTCCATCACCGGCCGATCACCATTGCCATTGATGTTGCGGACAAGAGTCGCTTTAGGCCATTGCCACCCCTAATCACCAAGCATTAATCTATGCTTTGAAGAGTTGAGTTTCTTTAATTTGAGGAAGAGGAAGAAGAGATTTTCTCTCTCTTGTCCTTATCTACTCTCTCTCTTCTCTATTCTCTCTCTCTCTCTCCTCTCTTTCTTTCTCTCACCATGGTTTAGTGTGTCTAATGGAGGGTTTGAGAGATCCTAGGTTGTACCCGATGAGGGGTTCAAAATCAATATTATGGGCAACCACCCAACTTATCAACTTTCAACCTAGCTTTCAATGAACCCATCATCGATAATATCTAGCTCGTTACCTAAGCCTTGATTGGACACTCATTTGTTGAACTGAAGAATTTTGTTATACTGTTCTGATTGGTTAGAGCCATTAGATGTCATTAACTAGCTGACCTCATCTTCCTTTTATCAATCTCCTTTCATGATCAGCATTTTATTTATGAGGAGCAATCAAGTGATGAGAAGATGTTGAGTAAGAAAATTGATGCTCTAATCCCTCAATCAAAGAAAATCCCTAAATTTTATTGCATTAATTAGTCATGTATTAGGTAGGATCAAGAAATTTGAGGACTAAGAGTAATTCAAATATTAAAACTTTGAAATAAAAGTCTAATAATAATTTATTATTTCTTGTGCTAATGTTTAATCAAGGATGGGTTGAATTTATAACAAATGGACATGCTAGGTCTGGACTAACAGATATAGTATCTGGATGTAGCTGACAATAGAGATAAGAATTCTCGAACATTGATCACCTATTATATACAAACTATTTTGTGCATCGATTATTTTACTTTATATGATTTTTAATAGATGCATACTATATACTTACTATTGAGTATATATATGATTCTATATAATATTATGCATTATATATCACTGATCTTGACTTGGATGGATTTTGATAATCATATGCATCAAATTTTATAAAGTATGATCTTGAATTATAATACTTGACAAGCATGTAATTGAATTGTGTGATAGAATATGGGTTGTGGTGCTTTAAGCTAGCTATTTATTGATGCCCTATTATGGACTTGAAATATGGCTATAGTAGTTCAAAGTTGAGCACTTGTGGTCTTTGACTAGCCACTTTATTGGTGTCTTGCCATGGACCTAAAATATAGCTGTAGTAGTTTAGGATCGAATACTCGTGGTCCTTTAGACTAGCTACTTTGTTAGTATCCCTTACGAACTTGAAATATGGTTGTGGTAGTTTAGAGTTGAACACCTATGATTCTTTAGACTAACTACTTTATTGATGCCCAGCTACGGACTTGAAACATAGTTGTAATAATCTATAAGATTAGCTATTTATTATCCTACCATGGGTGGTTGTGGTAATCCACCAGACTAACCATTTTGTTGATGCCATGTCACGGGCTAAAATATGGTTATGATAGTCTAAAGCTGAGCATCTTAACATGATTAGATCCGATATATGTTGTCTTGAAATAACTATATGATATGGTTCCATACACAAAGATATGTATTTGCTATGCATGTTTTGTGATATCTTATGGCATTAGATTTATATGAGTACCAACTATTGATAATTTCTTATTTATTATTATTATATTGATGTTGGTGTGTGAAATTTTATTGGACTGTAAAGCTCATAATTCTTCTTTCTTTTTTTTTCTAGAATTACACAAGATATATATTACACCAATATATATATATATATATGTGGCTTTGGCTGGGATCACGATTGAAAGAATAAAATGGATAAAGCAATAGAATTTCAAGGCTATAACAAATTTTAAAGTCTTACTCTAAGAAGTGTACAGCCATCAAGTAGCCAACTCAGGTGTTGGATTCGGGGCTTGACATGCATAAAACTTTTAGAGTCTATTTGATTGTCTGGGCTCAAAATCCTATAGGATTTATGGGATTAGACCGGCTGTTGGTCTTTTTTTCTCCTTATAAAACTCAAGCCGGTCCGCTCCAAAGATCCACGAGTTTTTTCCAAACAAGCCTAGCCCAAATTGATTTTCCTGATGGTGCTGGCCTAGTCCCATGAATCCTATAAAATTTTGGATCTAGGCAACCAAACAGGCCTTATATATTTCATATTTAATGCTTGACTTTAGTTTCACAATTAATCAGCAATTAATAAGTAAAGAAGACTAATGGCTGAAGAGTTGGATGAACAATTTTTTTAGGAAGGCAATGATTGGGTAATATTTTAAGTATACACTTGAGAACAATCTGTGGCGAATGACTGGTGGGATTTAGAATATAAATCCCCAACAAGCATCTCCCTTTCTAAGGATCTTTACTGTGGTGGCTATGCTAGAAGATCACATGGTATCAAGGCATGCCCTTCTTGACTTCAAAATTTTAAGTTAGATATCATCAAATATTTGCATAGTGGATTGTTACGTCTTTCAAACAAAGGTCGATGCCTTTAATTCTTCTTTTCATATTTTGCAAATTATCTTTTCTTCTAATTATCCGCAAGATATGTCAAACCATTCACAGACTACTCAATGATTTAAAAATTATGATTTGTTCATGAATCATATACCAAATTTCGTGTGAAAGCTATCTTTTCCTATCGTTGACCGTTCGTTCTTGCATATTTTCTACACTTGGTTATTTTTCACATACACTTGTATATAAATACATCATATGCAGTATTCAAGTAACTTCTTCCTCTTTTCTTCCTTTCCATGAAATTTCCACTGCCGTGATACCAAACTTGTGACTGCAATGCCATGAGGGGTACCCCTCATCTCTGTACTTAGAACTCCAAGTCTCTACAATTTTCCAAATGCATAAATCTTTATCAACCATGAGATCTCCTATTCATTGCCAAAGGTATCACATTCACCTCAACTCCACTAAATACACATCTCATTTGTGCACCTCAGCAGCTAATGGTCAGATAAGGCCCTACTGCAGTAGCTGCATGAATAGTCCTGTCGTATAAGGTGACCATTTTGTCATTGGCGATGTCTGATTCATGACTTCATATCGATGAGTCCAGCTTAGCACAGTGGTACTGACTAGTATCTCATAAAACAACCTTAGCTCTCGGTCTAGAAAAGCTTCTCTGAGGACACTATGACACCGAGGCAGCTGTACTGAGGTTTAGATGCTTAACCACGGCAGATCTTATCTTGTCAAAAAGTCTAGGATCACGGATCTTACAAAACAACCCTTTGAATGTCCTTTGGCTGTGCGACTATGACCGACTTCTATTGGGTAATAGCTTACACATGAAGCTTCTTATATGTGAGTGTGCAAATGCAAAGATATGAGAAGATTCTGGCTGGAGATAATTGGAGGAGACGTACGTGGCTGATTCACAACTTCTAGAACATTCTAGATTGGTGCTCCTGAAACACGATCATTGGGTCTGACTGCTATGGAACCTAACTCGAGTCACATGCACATTAAGGAATCAAGTTGGATCCTAGAACCATTGATCTCATGCTATTGTATTGAGGGCTCGTTTGATTGGGGAGTGTCAAATTATTATTTGAAAAAAATGATTACGAAGAATTTTTTTTACTATATTTGATTGATAAAAAATTACTTCGAAAATGATATTGAAAAAAATTACTATATTTGATTGAAGATAATTCTATATAAAATATGATGAAATTTATAAATATATCTTTCAACATAAAATATCTTTTAACACTAAAAAAGTATTATCATCTCCAATTAATGTTGATGTAATGACTATAATCATATAGCCCTTTGCATAATGTCATCTTCATCTTAATTTTTTATAAAAGCTCTTTATTGAATGAATTTGGGAATACATCAGAACGAATTTAATGCTTACGTATACAACTTTGTTGGGAGTGTTTTATCGAGTATAAATTATCATTATTTGAAAATTTATCAAACATAAACCTTCCATGATATTTGTTTTATCTTTTCTCTCTGAAAATTAAATATGGAGCCTACCAATTTTTTATTATCTCTCTCTTACGGTAATCTGATATACGATTCATTTCCCTTGCTAGATTGCCCCCAACCACATGGATCCTAAGAGGATTATATCTATTGATCAATAGAGGCTCTAGGACATTTCTTTCATCTGATAAGCTTGGCTTTGGCTTGGCACATCAGAGTAATATTTTCAAAATTGGAAGCAGTGATTGGAAAACAAGAAGGTTGGTTTGATTTTCCCTGCAAGAATGATCCTTAGCAAGGCCACAACCTCAGCCTATGGAGCAACTTGTACTAATGTACCTTCTATGAATACAAATATAACTATCGTGCTATAAGATCCCTTGCATCATGCTAATTGACCTAGGAATCAACCACTCATGGTTTCCATGGAGCCTTGTAGATAGACATCATGCAAAAACTTCACCTCGCAAGTTGTGAGGCCTTTTGAACTGTTGTAGCTAGCTTCGCTTAAATTTCTATATCTATTTGGCAATTCGTGACATGTACGTGGTATTTGTTTCTACCATGCTACCCAATTTGAAGTCAGTGGCATGGTGGAAGCTCAAGTACTTGAACAATGACGCTCATATTTCATAAGAAATTGATGTTAGTAAAACATTGCAGGCAGTGGAATTCCTTGGCCAGCCAATTGTGGTGTTAACAAAATTTATATTAACAAACTTCTTTGCATTCAATAGGAAAGTTGGAGGCATTAAATCATTCTCCATAATAAGATTTACTTGATCTTCAATCATCTTAGATCACTATTCTAGGCTTAATAGCAAACTTGAATAAGAACATTACACCTGCCAATATTTAGCCAATAGGGTGACAAATGACCTTGGTACTTCTTAGCCTGGAGGCTTTTTGGAGGTGCCTCATTGTTGTTTGAGTACTTAAACACCTTATTGCTCCGCCCATCTATTAATCAAGCTCAGGAGACATGGAATGTGGTATTTGCCTTCACTGTCTTTGATGTCATCTTTGTTCTGTAATCACGTAAAGGATGGAGAAGCTTTGTCTTTTAGACTTTTGGGGAGGCATCCACCCGGCATACCTTCCCTACTCTCCTTCCAATGAGTTCAATATATTGTTTAATCAACAAAAGTCTTCTTTGAAGGTTGTATTGCTATACTGTATAATATTACTAGACACTGCATTATGTTATTGTGATGGTAGGTTTTGATTCCAAAGATTTGGAATATGGAGTGGACTGGAGTACAAAATATAGGCACAGATCGTTAGGCCAACAAACCATTAAAATAATAATAATAACAAGAGTATGAAAAAATTAATTTTTATATACCATTGATGGTGACATTTGATATGATCGGTGGACTCAAACGTCATATATATGTATGCACTTGGATGGTGTGAGTTCTTGGATTAGATTAATAGCCTTCTATTGTATATTACATGCATGTATCATGCAAATTAATTTATACAAACAGATGAATGGGTGACATGTATATAAACTTTATGTTGGATTTTTATAAGACATGCATCTCTAGGGGAAACTACATACCAAAATAGTGAAAGAGTTATAGATCAATTTATCCATGACTCATAAATTACATAAGAACATTTTGCAAGAAAGAGAAGTGAGCAAAAGACAACAAGATTTTATGATAAAAGACATGAATTCATGAATATTGCTAAAGAGAATCTTAAGGTTATTTTAAAGGAAATGCCAAGATTAAAAAAGGGTATCCAATTGATCTCAAATTTTGTATTTCACAAGTAACTCTTTCCAGCACTGTGCATCGTTTGCTGACGTTGCTTTGCAATTTCAAAGGACTGGTCGGATAGTGGACTCTCTCTCTCTCTCTCGCTCTCTCAGAGTTAAAGTAACCATCACCTTTTGTACTCCAATTGTGACCTTGAAGCCAAATTATATTAGCGTATTTGTACTTCCCATTTTGAATGCTTCTGTTTGTCTTGCGTTGGATCCAAACCTACATTCAACCAAATCTGAACCTGAACGCAATGGCTTGGGTTAAAGTTCATGCTGATTTTGTTTGGCTCAAATGCTCTAATGAATCTAAAACGTTTTCTGTGGATCAATCTAATTAGGTAGTCCTGATGGATTGAGTCCGGATCTGAAATTGTAATATAAGGCTTCAGGCTTAATTCTTACAATAACTAAGGTTGGTGATAGGCTAGCCAATGGGTGCTTATTTTATATTGTTTTTGGCTAGACCCACAACAAGCAATGGCATACACATTAACAGACTTAGCTACAAGGAGTGATGTCTCGTAGTGTGAGTTATTGGGACTGTTCAAGATAAAAGCTTCTATACCTGTTCTATTATTACCTTCAAAAGAGGTAGGGACCAAAACAAGAGGTCACACTCCCGGGGCATCTTTAGAAGCCTGGGTCGGCTGCTGCTGTTTCATAAACAAACCTGCACTTTTATTGGGAATTGTCAAGATTTTTTCTAAAAGAAAAGTACAAATATCTCTCATATAATAATATTAATGCATGGATATAGTATTGTATGTTAAGAATTTGGCAAACAATGTAAAGTAGAAGACAAAAATGTACAGGAACCCAAAACAGTGTGCTACTACATATCTGTGTGCACATGAGTTGGCAACAGAACTTTTATCTTAGTAAACAAATTTTTAAATCATCTCATTTGGTGACCAAGACCGGGAAGTAGGAGATCTTGGTTTATCTTGGTGTATATATATTGTTTTCTTAGTACTTCAGATTATGTTAGTTGACATAATACAATCAAGATTTTTTCCCCATATTTAGTAGAGTTAAGATAACCAGTTTCAGTAAAACCCGAGATCTCGGCAAAGATATTGGCAACAAACCAACAATGCAAGCATTGGTTTGGAAGAGATGTCTCTGGTCAGGAGATAATTTAGCAAGTTAGTGGTGGGAAGTACAGTTAGATAGCTAGCATGTATCACATCAAAACATGCTAAGAGTTATGATTTTTGTTTTATTTGTGAAGCAATTTAAATAACAAGGTCACACCTCATGGCAAGTGGATAGAAAAGATATGGGCACTGATCCAATTTCAGATAATCACCACTATAGACAACTTGCCATTTCTTGCAAGTGGACTAGCATTAGTCAGTATCATGTTGATTGTTAAGTTTTCAAATAAAACAAACAAAAACAAACACATTCAAGACTGACAAAAGGAGGCTAAAGTTAGGCGAACTTTATATGGTTGTGAAGATCATGACCTAAGAAACTTAAGTTTAAAATAGCTGTTGTTGTTTTTAAGTGACCTTTAGAAGGAACCAGTGGTGAAAGAGGACTGCTTTTGCCAATCTGAAATTGTAGGTAAGGCCTAATAGGTAGGACCATGCACAAAGTTTGACATCATGAGCTCTACAAATGGGTCCTACGAATCAACAGAACACAGATCAGAGAACTAAAACCATTAGCTCAAGCTTGTCCTGTTCATAGACCAGGGCAAGAATGTTTTGGTGGGACTGAGAAACCCATCTATACGCATGTGTGCTATCTTCTATATATTTTCTGAAGAAAAAGATAACAAAAACAAATGGACCAAAAAGTGAGGCATAATTGAAGTCATTTGGCAGCAGTCCACCTTCTTCAGGGTTTGGATATTTTCCTATAATGAATATGTCATGATCCAGTGGGGACCTCAAGCTGAAAATGTATTTTGTCCAATATTATATAACATCCATTAATTCATAACCCCTTCCTGTGAGAAAATTAATATCTATTTCAGCTTTGGTGGATATACTGCACATTATTTGTAATTTAAAATATAAACAGTATATGATATACAGTCATCCATATTATGCATTTGCTTTAATTATGAAGAATCTACTTGAATATATAACCAAGCCTACAAGAGATTCACTGGGGCATAGCAATCTGCAGTCCATAGATCTTCAGAACAAGTTGTTAAGCCACAATTCAATAAAAATGCATAACGAAATACTGAGGTTGCTCGAGGTGAGGCTAGTGAAAATGTAACAAAAGTCTCTTAGATGTAGTCACAAAAAAGATAGATAGAAAATTGGTCTAAAATAACATTTTAAGATCTTGTACTTTGAGTGTACATATTAGGTTCTATGAGTAATCTAATTATTTATGGTTTGGTTTAGTCATGTTTGGTTCATCAAATTAAGTGTTGGTGAGGCCAAGCTCATCCCACCCATGGCATCCCTTGGTTAATTATTCACAAAATATTTATAATTTCAAACATAAGCAAGATTAGAATCGCTAAATGGATCTCACGTTTGGACAAAAACCTAACTCCCATGAGAGCTGTGGGCCAGGTCTTTTCTTTTCTTTTAAATTTTTGGGAGTAGGTTACCAATATACTTTCTGCATGAGCATTATGATTTCTCTCATAACGATGTTAAAAATACTATGTCAGACTATCATTTTCCCAGCTACGGTCAATGCCGTTAGTTTCAGGCCAAGATTGCTCGCCCTTCGAGATCACAGGTCTTGTCTGAAGCGTTATCATAGTGTTCTTGGCCCCTTGAGGAAAACCAGATTGAAAAGCCCAAACTTGGGCAAGGAAGAGAAAGCTTTTAACGCATGCAGCAACAGCAGCAGCAGCAGCAGCAGCAGCAGCAGCAGCAGAAAAGAAACAAAGGAAGGTCAGAAATCAACTGCTTTCTAATCATTCAAATCCCTGCCAACCATGATTCTCTCTGCCATAGCCTTTATTGGGTAGACCCTTCCTAGTTTTCAGTGACAGACACTGATTCAGGGTTGTGAGGTAAAGAAGAGGGAATCCCACCAAATAGCCACCCTTCGTCCATATATTTTCTAAGAATGTCCCACGCACGTATGATGTAGCAAGTGTCCATCAGCCTTTGGTTCTTTTATCTCTCTTGGTACTCTCCATCCACCTTTAATTAACAAAGCAGTTGGAACGCATGGGTTAGTGTTCATTTCAATGATTGGAGACCATGGCAGTCCAATCCAATGGAGGGGATTGATTCATAAGGATGCATTGAGCACATGCATGCACCTTATATAAAAATGCCTAAATTTATTAGTGCTTAATGATAATGCATTAAAGAAAGTGGGGAGGAGAAGAGAAAGGATGAGAGGGAGTGGGCTAGCAGTTCTTGTATGCTAATTAGGGGGAGAGAGAGAGAGGGCAGTGCCCGGTCAGAGATGCAACTGAAGAATAGTTGGAACTTGACCGCTTGCCGTCACCATCATAAAACTGATCTTTCTTTGTAGTGCCTACATGGAACCACTCCTTCCACAAGAACAGAAGTATAAGTGCATAAACAATCCTTTTTAGGCTAGTTATCAACTTGTTATTACATCCTCAGATGAAGAATTTGATATTTGTAATCCAATTTCTATTGTTTATTTCCCTTTCTTGTTTTTCACTTGATCCTCATGTTATGTTTTCCCTCAACCACATAAAATGAGATTGCAATTATGGTATTCCAGCCCACTTAATTTGGAGCTGAACTCAGGTTGTTCATATGTAGCTTGTTTAAGAGACTAATGATAATTTGAGATCATTTGAAACTTTCATTTATGTACTCGGAGCTAACAGTTTGATCTTAGCTAATCTCAAATAGTTAAAATTGGCTTGTTGATTATGATTACCGATTCTGGTTATATATTAATCTCGTTATATCAACTGATCTCAAGCAATCTAAATCAAGATCTAGCTCAAATTGTTTGCTGTAATCCAAACTCAAGTGAAACTTTGAGTCAAGCATGAGCTGGCTTGTGGCAGCTCACCCATTGCAATAGACTTACTACCTAATATGTCAATTTTAGCTCCTATATAT
>KE504753.1:1057861-1067884 GCA_000441515.1 Elaeis oleifera | reverse complement strand
GGCCCACTACCAGGCGGTTACAGACGTCGCTGTTAATCAATTACGCTCTCCATCTATAAAAGGGACCCCCAGATACGTTCTTCTCTAAGCTCAAAACTCTATCTCGAAACTCTGCTAAAATTTTCATTCGAGTACTCCATTTCTGTTGAGGCAGAGTACTGACTTGAGCATCGGAGGGTCTTGCCGAAGCACCCCAACTTCGGTTTAGACTTCCTTTGCAGGTCCCGACGGTCACCGCTGCTCCCTCGACTCCAGCTTCTCCAACGCCAGCAGAATTTTGCACCAATAGGAAGCAGTTTCTGTTGCTAATTAGAAATGGAAACAACTTCTGTTGTTAATTAGAAATAAAAATTTTATTTTTATTCTATTTTAAATTAGATAAAAAATTAAAAAAAAATTACTATTTAGAAGCGGAACTGTAATCCATTTCTAATCAAAAATGAAATTCCATTTCTATTCTATTTCTAAATTTATAGAAATAAAAAATAAATTTTTTTATTTATAATTTTCTACTTAATCCTGTATTTTATGTCCAATGTTCAATTAAAAATTAAATATAATAAAAATTTATTTTATTGATATAAATAATAGATATAATGTAGCATTAAAATTCAAATACATCAAATAGTCTGATAAAAGAAAAATCTAAAATTTAACTATCATCATCATCATCTTCAACAACATCATCTGGTGGAGTATCTGGATCTAGGGATATAAACTTGGAGCGGCTCATCATCCATGGCATTATCTCCTCCATCTGATGCATCCGATCTTGCAACCTCTGCTTACTCTCATTTCGCTCATCATTCTACTTCTTCAATGTAGCAATAGTCTGCTGGAGCTCCTGATTTGCAATAACAGTCTCCTGAAGCTGCTGATTCTGCTCTATCAATTTTTTACTCAGTTGTTGAAGCTCATTCTTCAATGCCTCTGAATGCATGCGAGATAACATGCTGAAGATGATCCATAAGATGATCAAAGATAAAAAGCAGATGCCTGAGAACCCACTCTATACACTCTATGCTTCTTCTCCCCTCCAACGGCCTCATTCCAAAGCTGTCTCTCATCCACAACAGGAGGCTCCTGCATCTCTCTTGTGGATGAGACATCTGCTCCTTAAGCATATTATAACGATCCTGCATCATATCAATGATTAAATATTATCCTCAAAATTTATCTCACAGTGCAAATATTAAAAGATAGTCAATCAAATGCTTATTTACTTACATAAATAGTCTTTGCCCATCCATCAACAAGTTCACCGTTGGCCTTTCTAGTATGGGTCACCTCGAATAGCTCATGTGGGAGAGGTTCTCTACCATACTTTTCTCACTGAAAAATTCATCAATTTAAATAACTTGCATTAAAATCAATAGACACATCAATAAACATAAAAAAATTAACTCACAAATTTCTGAGCATGTCGTGTATGGGAAATAGAGCCCCCTGTATGGCAAGATATTTCAAATTCCACCGATCTCGCTGAGGCAATTTGCTCTAAATTAATCGCTACAAGCTTTGAAATCTCAATCAAAATTAGTAAAAAATCTTGATCAAAATTGTTGATGAATATGATATAATTAGTATGATTTTATTTGGAGATTTAAATATTCTATATTTGATTGATGTGATTTTAGATCAAAATTAGTAAAAAATCTTGATCATATATGGTTGATTTTAAATTTTCATAATTTAATCTCACAATTATGTGCTATTTATACATACATCAATTATTATATTAGTCAATTTTTTAATAATTATATGATTGATATTTCTCAATCACATGATGGTATTTCTCATCTACCATGAATCAAAGAGTCCAGACACTCCAAAACTCTCCCCATTCTTCCCCAACGGTGAGTCTTAAAAAAAATTAAATTAAAAATTAAAAATTAAATTAAAAGAAAGAAACATTGCTTGCATGTCCAAGAGGAAAAACATGCTAATTACTTTGAAAAATCAAACTCCCACATGCATCCAAATTTAAAAAAATATGTGCCTAGAAAATTTTCATGGATCAGAATATTAGCTATTTTTTCTAAAATTATGTGATTGATACATGATACTGATCTAATTATACAAATTTATTAGAGTCTAAACATCCTAAAACTCTTCCATTCTTCCCCAAGCATGATTCCTCTAAAAAAATACTTCTACATGTATCCAAAGTAAAAAATCATTGATATTTCTTAAGCATATTATAGTATCCTAGTTATACAAAAGTTCTCATCTACCATACATTACAGTGTAGATGTCTTAAACTCTTCCATGCTTCTCCAACTACCATTCCTCTAAAGTCATGCTCCACGCAACCTATTCCTTTAATGTCCAAATAAATATCGCATATTCCTTCAATAAAACTATTTTCTTGTGCATCTAAAAGAAAAAAATATGCATCCAAAAAAATTATCATAAATTACCATATTAGCTAAATTTCTAGATTTATTAAACATTAATTATATGATAGTATCCCAATCATATAAAAGTTTTCATCCATCATATATCAAAGAGTCCAGATATACTAAAACTCTTCCTAATCTTTCCAACTACAATTTTTCTATCAAGAATACATCCAAACTATAGTGGGATTCCTAAAAAATATGAGTCTAAAAATTTCCTAAATGACATTGGGCATCCAAGAAAATCCATATGATTTCTATACCAAAAAGCATCCGCAGAATTGCTTCAAGAAAAAAAATAACATATCAAAGAGTCCAGATATCCTAAAACTCTTCCTAATCTTTCCAACTATAATTTCTGTATCAAAAAAAAAAAAAATCCAAATTCTAGCGGCTTCCTAGAAAGCATGAGTCTAAAAAATTTCTAAACAACATTGGGTGTCCAAAAAAATCCACATCCAACCATGATTTCTCTACCAAAAAGGACTCCACGGGATTACTCCAAGAAAAAGCATGCGTCCAACAATTTTCTAAACTACATGGTGCATCCAAAAATCTAAAACCACTGTCATTCTTCTAATTCTTCCACCCTTCATAAAAAGTTAAGGCATCATAAAACAAAATCCTAGATATCATAAAACAGATCAAAGTGTCAAATATCCTAAAACTCTTTCTAATCTTTTCAACTATAATTTCTCTACTAAAAAAGCATCCAACCATGATTGCTCGAAGAAAAAAGCGCAAGTCCACCAAGTCCCAAAAAAATCCAAATAATCGCATGTTTCTTCCTCTAATTCTTCCACCATTTATTATAAAAGACTCTAAGGCATTGTAAAAACAAACTAGATATTCTAAAACTCTCCCTATAAAGAAAATGTACATTCCAAAGAAACTTTCTGCAACCACATCATATATTAAAAAAATCCAGAACAATCTACTTTTCTTTTCTCCTCCCTTTCCAATCCTTTTATCCTTTTGCTTCACCTTCCATTTAGCCAACTCTCGTTACTTCTGTTTCAACCTCTTCTATAGATAAAGGGGCTTCTTCTACCAACCAAAAACAATAGAAGCAGCAAACACCAACTCATCCTTACAGGCAAGGATTTCAATAATCTGATTTTTTTCATATATTTTTCATGGTTTTCATCTAAATGTTAGAATTAGAGATATTTAGATTAAAATATTCCTAACTTATTATTATCTCTTTTAATGTTTGGCAGGTTGTTCGTAAATAGAGCACTAATGGGATCAATGAAGGGAGACCATGTTGATGATTTTTTTTTTGCTTTTCATGCTTTAAACTTGTATTTTGACTTCTCTTTTGTTGGTTCAAACTACCAAAAAAAAAGTGAAACTTGATTGTGGGAATACGATATGAGACATGACTGTTTGATTGGAATTCTATAATTCATTAGTTTGTTCTTCAATAGTTTGGATGCCTTAATGCAATTGGAATGCTAGAAAATATTATGTTCAATGATGCATTTTGATTATAGAATGATGTTTCTAGCATCATGATATGCTAAATATATCTGCTATTATAATATTTTCTCAAATATAGTCAAAATCTATTATTTGTGTTATAAGATCGCAATTAGTATTATGAGAATTGAACATGAGAATATGTCACCTAAGTTTTTGGAAGCATTTACGAAACTGCTGCTAGATAGTAAATTTGCAGCAATTGCATAATATCAGAAAAAATAAAAGGTAACGATCGTAATTTAAATTAAATAGCGGCATTTTATATAAAAGCCAGCAAGTTACTTATTGCAGACAAATAAAAGTGCCAATAATACCTAATGAAATATACATTTAATGGTATATATAAATATCATTAATACATGACCTTCTACCAGCATATCCTAATATGCTGCATATAGTTTATTATAGGCATATATAAAAATCAGAAAAAATGCTGGAATTGAATCTTTAAGGGTACTTTTTAATATCGCAAAAGATAATTTTTATCGGTAGTTTCTAAAACTATCAGCAATTAATTGCCAACATATCTTAAGATGTCACATAGCAAAATACCACAAAAATACCGGTAAAAATATTTGTGGCATTTTCTTTTGGTTATAGTGGCACTTATATATGCCCCTAATAATGATTTTTGTTGTAGTATAAGATTCTTAAATATTCAATTGTGCTGAAAGAAATTTTAACACACAACCACTACAAAAAAAAGGATTCTTACCGACGGCTATTAGCGACAGCAAAATTGCCATCACTAATAATGCTTTTTACTAACGATAAATGGTGATCAATAATTATGCCATCGTAAAAAAAAATTATTAATAATGGTATTTTGAATTTTAGCGATGGCAAGTTACGTTGCTAATAAAAGTAATTTATTTTTTAATTTGATCGTAGGATTATTAGTGACGGAGTGATCTTATCAGCGATATCTTTTTCTGTTGCTAATAATCCTAATTTTTCTCCCTTTTATTTTCCCGTGTGCCCTCCTTTTCCCCACCCCCTTCTCCTGATTTCTCCCTTTTCGAGCCTCCAACCGCCTCCCCAAGCCCCCAGCCCATCTCCTCCTGGCCGCCTTCGGTCCCCCTCTTCCCTCGCCATCAGATCAGACTTTTTCGAGCCCCGACCGCCTCTCCGAGCCTTCGACCGTCAGATCTCGAGCCTTCGGTCACCTCCTCGAGCCCTCGGCCCACCTCCCCTAGCTGCCTCCTCGAGCTCCCATTTGTCGGATCTCGAGCCCTCAGCTACCTCCGGCCTCCCTGAGCCCCGGCCGCCTCTCCCCAACCTCGTGTCGCCATCCCGCCTTGGATCCGGCATCTCCGCACTAGATAGAAGCTTCTCGAGCCCACCGCTTTCTTCCCGATGCTGTCGGCCATGTCCGGTGCCAGCGTCCCATCGCCCGACCTCCCCTCATCTTCCCGACCTCCCCTTTTGCTTCCCACCACTATGCCCCATCGGATCAGGCTTCCCTTGTCGGATCTGACCTCCCTCTTCTTCTCGTGACCCACCGTTGTGCCACACTGCCAGACGGTCACCCCCACCTCCCCTTCGAATGCCCAACCATCTGAGCGTTGGGCCACCAATCCACCACCGAACCCGCGCTGCACCCGCACTGCCGTCGAAGCCGCTACATGATTTTTAGCAATAGTGACAGTGACAGCTCCATCACTGTCGCTACAACCCATTCCCACCTTTTAAATCTTTAATATTTAAATTATATTTTTTTGATTAATTTAATTAATAATATTGAATTTAAATATTAATGATATTAATAATAATATTATTATTAATATTATTAAATTAATATTATTCTCGAAAGGTGGAACTACTTTAGGAAGCTCTCCGATGAGAGTAGTCCTACTGCCTTCGACGGTAGGGGTTCGAGGTCGGGATACCGTCAGATTGATTTTGGTCTACTCATCTACTCCGATAGCGATCGGAATAGCTTGATAATTGGACTCTAGACCTTAGGTCCAACTCGAAGTCCAAAAAAATTTTCGGACTGGACTCAAGGAGGGATGTAGCTTGGCCTATCCAAATCGTTTCCAGCTCTATTTGCAATCTCGTTCGGTACTTTAGAACCTTCAAAATAGGATTTGCCTGGATGCCATGCTGGTGTGCTTGCATGGCCTAATCGTCTGGTACGCTCCACATTCGCATACATGGGATGTGCGTCCCGATCGTCCCTATTTGTAATGATGTCCTTTACTTAGAAACTCAATATTTAAAATTTAAAGTATGGCATTGCATATAATGATAAGTCCATCTTTTGATTAATGTACATATTCTATGGTATCCATATATGTATATATTTTGTACAGATTGAAAAATTATATATATTGATCAATTGACTGTTCAGTTTTGACAGTTTGACAGTTTGAGAATTATAATTAATTCTATAGATAATTATAGTAATCAAATGGTATGTTGAGGGTTCGAGAGAAATTTTGGATAATATTTTTTTTTAGTTCTCCTCACACATCTTCAGCCGTATGGGAGAACTAAGAAAAATACCGTCAAAATTTTTTTCGATCCCTATTGCGTATCGTTTGATTACTATAATTGATCTATAGTATTAATATAATTTCTGAATGAGATAAGATCTTCTATACCTATTAGTTGATGATAGGATGTATTTATTATATAAGTCATTTTAAATGATAAAATATTTGATAAGCATTTTATCTTATACTTGTATATGCAAAATCTTTAGATAGTATGTCATGGATCGTAATTGGATGGACTGTCGAGTAGTCGATGGGATGATTTCTGTTGAATATAAGGAGGTGTCAAGTACTTTTATGATTATACTTTTGGAAATATTGCATTCTTATTCAAGGATGGGCTTGTTGTCTTTGTAAAAGATGTATCAATAGAAAATACTTGATAGAGATATAATAATTGTCCATTTATATAGGAATGGATTTATGCCAAACTACATGCATTGATACCTATATGGGGAGATGTGGAAGATAATTGCAAAGATTTGAAGTCATCAGCAGGACAGGAACACAGAAGAATGGTAGACATGTTATAATCCATACATAGGAAGCTAAGATCATTAAGTTACAGGCCAACAAAGTACGTGATATGTTATAATGACTATAATGTAAATGGTTTCAAATTTCACATGCAGTAATATGGATATCATAAGAGTGCAATGAACAGTGGTATGTGTATAAAGGGTAGCTGGTGGGCAGAGGTGAAAAATGACTATTATGGAATCCTCGAAGAAGTGATCAAGTTAACCTATCTTGGAGATAATAGTGTCATTTTGTTTAAGTGCCGATGGTTTGATACCGACAATTGTATGAAGATTGATCTACAACACGGATTTATTGAAATTAAACATGGATCAAAAGCATATGTCAATGACCTCTTTATGCTAGCCCAACAAGCTGTTCCAGTATATTATACTCCTTTTCCATCAAGGGAGAGAGAAGAAAGATTGGTGAGCTGTATGTAAGGTTAAATCTCGAGTTGTTCATTATGAGCTCGAAGAAGAAGAAGAAGAGCCTCATTTATCAGAATTTTTTTAGAAGGATGAAACATTAGGAGTTCATCAGTATTTAATAGATGTAGAGTTGGATGCTCTAGAAATTCTCCTACATAATGGCCAATATGAGGAGGTAGATCATATTGAGTTTGTTTTAAGGAGCATCCTATCCAAGAAGACGAAGAAAAGAAGAAGAGGAAGAAGTGGAAGAAGAAGAAAAGGAAGAATCAGACGAAGAATTCGAGGAGTACCAAATATCTGAAGAGGCCGATGAGTAGTGCTCCTCGCTTGTGATGAATTTCTAGACCTCTGACTCATTTTAAATACTTATCTTGCATTGCCACCCATCTGAAGGGTACCAAACATCTGAAGGGTACCAAACATCTAAATACTTGTCATGCATTATTTTAAACGGATGGTATCAGATGTGGTGGAAGTCAAATTGACTTTTATATCCCTATATTCTTATGGTTGCCTTCTTATTTTCTCTGATGATGATCCAAACTAAATGGATATTGAAGAGACTAACTCCACAGATTGCTATGGCCTCTTTTCTTCTATCCATATGATGTCTTAAAGCTGATAGGTGTCGAAGATTAGATTTTATGAACATATATATTCGACTTTTTTCAACTTTATTCATATATACTTGATTAGATTTTATGAACATATATAACTTCTTTAACATGGTCCTTGATCTACAGCAGATGGTTTCTCAAGGTCGGAGCCATCACAGTCAAGGAGAGAGCTTTCATGCAGCCAGCTTGCATGGTTCTGCGGCATACATACCACATGGTAAACTCTGATACTTTAATTTTTTTTATTATCTAATATAATATTCTTTATGATGTCTTGATACTCTCAGATTCGGACGATGTGGGGTCACTATGACCCCACACTTACATGGAGCAGCGTTCGGCTCCCAAAGTCAGCGGTATGGTAGAGGATCCGTCCGGCTCGCGGCATCTCCGAGTCGGTCGGAGGATAGAGAGCTCATCCAAATTCAGAGCTACACATAAGTACTATATACCTTCACTAAATATGTGTAAAATTTAACCATTTTAGAGTCTAATATTTATTGTTCAAATAAATTTGCAGCATATTTACAGAGTCTGAGGTACTTCATGTGGTTACTAGCATCATCCGACGATTGATGCTGAAGCCGGTGAGCGAGTTCTCCCGTTGGCCATCGGAGACTTGTGATGCAGCCTGAGAGATGTTCCTGACAAGTCAAAAATATTTAATTTTAAATTTATGATAGGTTTGTATTCTATTTATTAATACATGGTTATTTCTACTTGTAGGGATACTATCGATTCGAGATTCCTTAGGATGAGGGGGCTGGTTGTCAGACCTTCGAGGAGATGGCCATGCGGAGGTTCCGGGATAGGCTGTACAGCCTTCGACAGTCCGTCGTAGGGCACTCCAGCTTCAAATCACCATCGGATTGGAAGTCTTACATAGATCACTAGATGTGAGTGGACATATGGGAGGCCCTCTGCGACTAGTGGAGTATTGAGGAGTACTCTGGTAAGTGACAGAGGGCCCGACAGAATCGGTTTGCCCAGCAGCATTCGATCAAGCACAATGATGGCTTCATTGGCACACATGTTATGATCGATAGATTGATAAAATTCTATACTTAAATTAATTTCATTTTGAATTAATCATATGTATGTTTAATTAATTTAATTTTATTATTTATTTATTATACACACGATCGCTTGGTCATGCACTAGGACAGCTGCAGATATGGGAGGCCACACCCCAATCTAGGAGGACCGATGATTATTTAGATCCTCGATCTCGACAGATCGTAGTAACAACTTAAACATTATTTATTAATTTTATATATACTGATATATATATACTAATAATTTTAAACTATATAGGTGGATTATATGGAGTATCTTGTATCACTGCATGGTGAGGACCCATCGTATCAGCCCCTTCTTGATCTCAGTGGATGGCTCAGGGCCACCGAAGGGGTGAGTAGGAGCCGGATCATAGGATTCGACTATAACTTCGACTATAACTTCAATCCTCCAGTAGCTTGATACTCCTCTTAGAGCTCGACGACCTAAATGTGAGCTAACGCACATGTGGAGAAGGTCGTGCCGAGGCTTTGGAGCCTATGATGTCCGAGCTTCTGAGATGCTATCTGCGATATGATCGTTGAGATTCTTTGAGATCTGCATCTATGCGATCAGCTGGATTTGTTGTCACAACCATCACAGTAGGTAAGTCTATTAATAATTTTTTTACTTATTTAAATTTTATATTTAAAATTTCATATGTTTAGGCTTGAATTCGGAAAAGAGATATAGAGGATAAAATTCAATGTAACCATCCAAATGATAGATCGGAGGTGTCTATAGCTCTGTATCATCAAATAAAATATGTAAGAATAATCTGTTCGAGAATTGAAGTAGTATATCAAAATATACATCTCCGTATCGATATATATGCTTTCGTATCAAAATTTATTAATAATATTTATTTTTCTTCATTACAGGATGCTGGAACATCCGGCTCTCATCCACCAGTTGCTGGAGAGGACGTACAGGAGCAGGAGGACGATGAGGAGGATCTTACATTTTTTTTTCGATATATGTATAATTTTGATATTTATAAAGCAATATAATTTAT
>KE504753.1:1040281-1057841 GCA_000441515.1 Elaeis oleifera | reverse complement strand
GTGATGCAGTAGCGACGACAATGATCGTTGCTAATAGTTTTTAATACTTTAATTAAGAAAAAAATTAAATTATTAGCGATGGCTTTTTATCGCTAATTACCGTTATTAGTGACGATGGATTTGCCGTCGCTAATAATGATAATTAGCGACGAGGTAATTTTCGTCGGATTTTTAATGATGGCAAAATAACTATTAGCAATGGTAATTAGCCGTCGCTAATAGTCTATTTTTTGTAGTGAACAAATGGGTCATTTTGCCTGCCTTCTCAATTATTCCTTCAATAACATATGAAATGTAACATACAAAGAACAAAATGCATCTTAGTGATGCACCATGGTGATGACAACCAGCATTTAGAACAAGCACACCACACAAACCTAAACAAATAAACCACCAGCCATGGGAAAGTTCTTTGTTATGTCATTATGCTTTGCATATTGAGCATTCTAGCTTTTATCAGTTGAGTTGAACAGATATGTAGACCACATCATTCTAAGCTGCCAAATATTTATTGGGAATGTGTGAGATAATGACTGTCTCATGTAGACCAAGTGACATGAGACACTCACCTTGAACTGAAGGGATATATGTAATTAAAGCTCAAGCGTTGCCCACTGGGAAAGTGGCAATGTTTATCCAACCCAAAGTGATGATATCTCGTGCTTCCAGAGTTCTTCCAAAGTAGTCGACATGCCATCCATTGGATGGCTCTCTATATTTATTTCCATGGACGAATTTGCACAGCTTTTAGTAGCTCTGCAAGTAGAGGTGAGTCCATGAGCAAGTTAGAACTGGACTCCACTCCATGTGTATAAGAGTAAAGAGGACTGAGAGCTTCATTTAGTAGAATGAGAGGTTCTGTTTGAAATGTCCACAGTGGAAAGAAAGGTTGCATTATAACCAACTGCCCACCACCCTCATGAATTCATTTTGTGGACAACTATTTTTCTCTTTTTTTTTGGATGGAGATGACAACGTAATCCCTTTCAGCCAACTCCACACTGGGCCCCAACCATCGGGTAAAGAATTTTAAATTTTCATCAACCAAAATAACCCACTTCAGTTGTATAGATGATTGCCTATCATTTCTCAACCTTTTGGAGGACAGTAAAATATGGTTAGTATGCCAACCTGTTCGCTGGTGAAGTTATTGGGAATTAGATAACAGTGTCAGATTCAAATCTTGGCTTCACCACAAGTCATGATCTCGATAATTCCAGTTAATCTTACCGATCTTCTTCTCAAAAATCAAATAGTACGTACAATATAGTTTTAATGACTTTGAATTAAAATATTTAATTGTAGAGTAAAAATTGGAAACAAGGCAAGAGACTTCGGGAGTAGGCATGTTTTATTAACTATTCATGTTTTAATCTGAGATTGTTGATTTTAATTGTCCACTGATTAACTTATTTCATTTAAAAACCATTCGCATATCTAGACACCTTTGCAATCTCTTTATCTCCTCTTCTCCTCCACCCACTAAGTGTTGAGATTTAACGCTTCGAGATTCGGTTCACATTGAGCTCACAGCGAGGTCCAGAACGACGAACGGAGTCCAATGAGCCTAAGAACAATCCAAATGGAGTTCAGACGGTGAAGATACGCATGAAGAAGCTCGGAGCAGGTGACACGGCGCACGAGGCGACGAAGGCCCGCGACGGGCCGACGGAGGCCGGCGGCAGTGCAGTCGAGCCCGACGGACGCATGCACATGCAGGCGTGCATGGCCCGGTGCATGGGCTGGCCCAGCACTGGCACGCGCATAGGCACCCAGGCCCAGCACCCTGCGTGGTCCATCATGGACCGCAGGGTGCTGGGCGGTCCATGGAGGCCGCATGGACCGATCACGCGGATCACGGGCGATTTTGCATGATCTGACAGCTCTAAAGCCAGCCGTTCATGATCGAATGGCTGAAATGACTACGAACGTGATCAGAGACTATAGTGCGCGATCGGATGGGGCTGGTGCAAGCCGGTCATGATCGGACGGCCACGGATGGTTCTAGGGTTGATTGAGACTCAATATTCCTAGTATAACAGTATTTTGAGATTTTGGAGCCTATATAACTCCGATTGACGAGCCGTTTATTGCGTTGGATAGCTGGTGATGTTATGGAGGTGTAAAAAAGCTTCAAGAGAGGTTTTAGAGATCTTTTGTGAGAATTTTGGGACTTCTTGTTGAGAGACTCTTATACAAAGGTTGAGTGATGAGTTCCTCTTGTATTAGTTATGTTTTATTCTCTCATAGTGAAACTTACATGCCCCGTGGAGGTAGGCTTGAGGCTGATCTACGTATTTGTATTATATTTTTATTTTTATTTTTTTTCTGCTGCACCGCGTGGTACCGAATCCTGCACAATAATTGATATCAGAGTAAGGTAGTACCAAAGCATAGGTTGCGGTGGTAGTGATCGAGATAGAAGATTGAGAAGATAAACACAATCAAGATGAAGATCAACAGGTTTGATTGAAAGAATAATTTCTCCTTGTGGCAGGTAAGGGTGAAGGACTGCTCATCCAGCAAGAGTTGATAGATGCTCTCTTGTGTGAGGAGAAGCCGACTACCATAGAGGTGCAGGATTGGAAGCGGCTTCAGATGTAGGCGGTCAGTATGATCCGTTTATACCTAGCGGATGAGGTGGTGATCCATGTGCTTGGCCAGACTTCCTCGACGATGCTGTGGTCGAAGCTCAAGGAGTTGTATATAGTGAAATCTCTCACCAATACCCTCTTCCTCTGGAGGCAGTTCTACCAATTGTGGATGACTGAGGGACAGAATATGCAGGAGCATCTCAGTCACTTTCAGAAGAACCTCACCGACCTCCTCAGCGTTGACAAAAAAGTTGAGGAGAAGATCAGAGCGCTGGTCTTGCTAGCGTCGCTTCCCTCTTCATATGAGTTCTTGGTGACTGCTCTTCTAGTAGGGAAGAGCACCATCAAGATAGACGAGATCACCACGGTGATTCTCCATAATGAAGTTCTCAAGAGGGAGAACCTAGCTTTGAGCTCAGGTGGCGGTAGCTCAGCTTTGGTGGTTTCTGACGGAGCAAGAGGCAGCAGACAGAGCGACACAAGATCATGATGAGGGTGGTCCAAGTTCGGGGTGAGAGACTTGAGCAAGATCAGATGTTATCGATATGACGAGTTGGGGCATCGAGCCAGAGATTGTCCTCAACTCAGAGATCAGATGAGGACTATTGCAGCGACGGCCAGTAGCGAGTCAGAGGGTGATGCTCTAGAGATATTTGACGAGGTATCTACTTCTTTTCAGTAGTGGATTTTAGATTCTGCATGCACCTATCATGTATGTTGCAGAGAGGAGCAGTTTGACTCTCTGAAGAGCAGTGAGGGCACTGTTTATCTATCGGATGGATCAAGCTGTACGATCAGAGGCATCAGGACGATCAGTTGGAGGACACATGATAGTGTAGTGAGAAGATTGGGGGAGGTCCGATGCATACCCAATTTCAGGCGAAATCTTATCTCATGGAGCAGACTGGATTCGAAAAGCTATAATACGGTAGCTGGTGGAGGAATCCTGAAGGTGTTGCATGGTGATAGAGTTATTCTGAATGGAAAGAAGAGGATGAGAGGATATTACTATCTGATGGGGAGCCCAGTGTGAGGTGGAGCATCAGGAGCCCAGAGCAAGGTGGAGCTCCAAGTAGAGGTAGATCGGACATTGAATGAGAGACTCAAGAGGATAAGAGGTGACGTCACAAAGTGAAGTTTCTATTGCCACAGAAAACTTTCCTAAGCGGACCTTTGGTCAGAGTGGACATAGCCCATGATGGAGGTGGGATCGAGCGGTTTGGCTCGACTCCCATATTTGCCCATCCATGAGACAGTAGGCATGTCCCAGGGTGTGGGCGTGAGACGGATCACAGGCTCTCAGAGACAGGTGGAGGTCGAATATCAAGTTGAGATGAAGATTGTTAAGATTTGATGCCTTGAGATTCAGTCCACATTGAGCTCACAGTGAGCTCCAAGATGATGAATGGAGTCCAACGAGTCCAAGAACAGTCCAAACGGAGTCCAGACAGCGAAGATATGCATAAAGAATTTGGAGCAGGTGGTATGGCGCATAAGGCGATGGAGGTCGGTAGCGGCGCAGCTAGGCCGACCGACGTGCGTGCGCAGGCGCACGTGGCCTAGCACATGGGTGGGCCTAGTGCGGGTGCATGTGCAGGCTGGCCCAGAGCACGTGCGGACGTCGAGGCCCAATGCCCTGCACGGTCCATCGTGGACCACAGGATGCTGGGCGGTCCATGGAGGCTGTGTGGACCAATCACACGGTCCATGCGCGGTCCATGGGCGATTTGCACGATCTGACGGCTTTGGAGTAAGCCGTTCATGATTGAACGGCTGAGGATGACTTTGGACATGATCAGGCATGATTAGAGACTGTAGTGCATGATCAGACGGCTCTGATGCAAGTCGGTCACGATCGGACAGTCACGAATGGTTCTAGGATTGATTAGGACTCAATATTCCTAGTGTAACAGTATTTTTGAGATTTTGGAGCCTGTATAGCTTCGATTGATGAGCCGTTTATTACGTTGGCTAGCTGGTGACATCTTGGAGGTGTAGAAAGGCTTTAAGAGAAGTTTCAGAGAGCTTTTGTGAGAATTTTGAGGCTTCTTGTTGAAAGACTCTTGTACAAGGGTTGAGTGGTGAGTTTCTCTTGTATTGGTTGTGTTTTATTATCTCATAGTGAAGCTTGCACGCCCCGTGGAGGTTGGCTTAAGGCCGATCCACATATTTGTATTGTATTTTTTATTTTATTTTTTTTCTTCCTGCTGTACCATGTGGTATCGGATCCTGCACAACACTAAGTTCATATATAAAATGATTCATCAGCCTTGGCAATTCTTTGTATTGTTTACCCACCACTGATCTTGAATTAGATTTTGTTCAACCTAGGAAGCCCCATCCACAATCATAGAATTTTGCAGCTGAGTTCATTGTTACATAGTGGATGGTGCATATGTTAGAATTTACAAGAAAATAATATAGGAAAAGGATTATTGACTTGCCTTTGTAGTAATGTACATAATAATAGAAATCAAGATGAAAAAATTAACTAATATCCTAGCAGCATCTATCAACAAAAGAATTAATTTTAATACTAGATTTTTTTGGAAACAAGTATGACTAATGTTGCAAGAGAAATCCACCGACCGGGACCAATCCTCCAATAAGGCATGCACAAGATGATGTGGTGAGGTCACACCAATTGTGAACTCAAGGCCACCAAATCAGCCAACCGTGCGAGAGAAGCCTGCGCCTGACACCCACGACTAACAAATCTTGATCCAAAGAGAGTAAGAGAGATTCCTCACTCGATGAAGGCCAAAACGTAATCTCATGGCCTGCAAAACCAGATCTAATAAATTTAGATTCCGGCTAGCAGGCTACGGGCCCAATCTCCAAATAAAAAGGTATGAAGGGGACCCCTTAGGTAAGGAAGTAAGCAAGAATATCCACAAATGCTCAGGAGCTCTCGCTCCACTCTTGCAATCTTTTCTTTACTATTCTCGAAGCTCCAACTAACTTAAGCATCAGAGAGTCCCCAGCTAGAACACCTCCGATGAGTGTGGACTTCCTTTGTAGGTACTCTTCGATATCATAGACCTCGACTAACATCCAATTCCAGCTACATCAGCATCTCATCGGAGCCTTGCAACAACGTATTGGTGCTAGAGGGAGACTTCCAGGCCCCTTTAGGAGAAAAAGATAATATGGTATGGATGAGAGCATAAAACTTTGTTGTCCCTTGCCGACAATCCATCTATCGCAATCGAAGCAGTACTGCTCGTGGATCTATTACAGTACAGCCTTCGACCATAGTAGATCCACTGCTATTCAAAGCCCCAGCTCATCAAATCTAGGTATTGACCAGTGCTATGCAACAACTCCAACAAGTGATAGAGCAGCAGCATGTGGAACCAAACCCTCAAATGGTTCTCTCCCATCTCAATCGGCGGTCTCACTCTTGAAGTCCAAGATCTATCCTTTGGTGGCACTCCTACCTTTGGATTGGTCTTGATTTTGTCTCGGCTCAACTTCATTTTCCTCTCAGCTCGGACTTGACTTTCTTCTCAGCTTGGATTTGATTTTCTCCTTAACTCGAACTTCATTTTTTTCTCAGCTCGGACTTGACTATTTCTCCTCGGATCGGATTTGATTTCTCCTCAATTTGGATTTGATTCTCTCCTTTGATGTCCTATGGTCCGGTGAGAAGAAAGAGGAAGAATAGGGGATGAAAGCTTAAGAGCCTCTTACCATGAGTTTTCTATTTGAGAGCCCCTGGGTTCTATTTGACCCTTTCTTGTTATTTGCCTCAATTTGAGCTCAATTTTTGCTTTAGATTAGCCTTGTTTTTGGTTCCATTCGGCTTGGATCTGCATCTTGGATCACTTTGATTCCCACTTCAGATCAAACTCTCCTTCTTCTTCTTCTTCTTCTTCTTTCTTTTTGAACTTTAGGTCTACTTGCAGGCGATTTTGGCATCGTCGGATGTAAGGACGTACGTGGGGGATGCGCAGCCACTCGTGGGGTCGTGCATAGGCGGCCTCGATGCCACCAATGCTGACTTCGACATTGACGGAGGCATGCAATGCCACCGATCTGGCCTCGATGCTCGTCAAAGAAGTGCGAGGTGTGCAGGAGGCATGCAGGGTTACCATTGCTGGCTTCCTCAATATTGCCAACAATGAAGCAAAGAGGGTAGGAAGACCTTGCATTGATCTACAAGCAGGCTCCTCATCACTATGGGGGTGAGGCAAAAATAGGGCTTCAGATCCATCTGCAGGAGAGTTCCTAGATGCCGAGACCACGAACCCATCTACGATGCGAGGTCGGCGTTAATGGAGGGAGCCTGAAAGTGCTCATAGGCAAGGTCAGCGTGTTGACCTCCTAAGTGATTTTGATGGTGACCAAATATTAGAGCACATAATTGCTAATATTTTTTTTAGTATTGTAAAGATTGAAAGAAGAGATCTCTTGGAATAAAATGAGGAAGAAACTAAGTTTGGAGAGATTTGGCTCAAGAAAATCAGTTTGGACAAGTCGAACCGACTCTGTCAGTAATCGAGCCGACTCTGGCATGGTATGGGTTCAACAATTAGGCTTGGCACACCATCAAACCGACTTACACTGGATTCGAGCTGGGTCTCTCAAGATGATAAAAAAACTATTTTTTGGATTCTAAGAGTCAAGCCAGTCTGAGGACAAATCCGAACCAATTCTATCACAAAAATAGAAAGTCAATTTCTGATGGATGTTGTTGAGCTAGCCGAAGATCAATCTGAGTCAGCTTTATCAGTCGAACAGAAGGTCTAATTCTTGAAAATTACTAATCGAGCCGACTCGAAGTCAATCCGAGCCAACTCGAAAGTGTCTGACATCCTTAACGACTAGTTTCTAGATGTGATTTTTTTCGACCTATCAAAGCTTCCAACGATCATATTTCAACTCCAACGATTAGAAATGACTAGCTTTGAGCTCCAATCACTTCAAACTTGATGAGAATGCTCAAGATATAAAAAGAAGAAAGAAGAGCATTTAAAAAGTAACTGTTCCATTGAAAGAAAGAGAAATTTCTAAATTTTAAGCATTCAAAGAAATCACCTACACTCATCCAAATATTTCTTGATTCTTTGAGAGCATTGAAGAGCCATTGAAGAGTATTAACTCCTAATATTCAAGAAGACAACAACTGAGCTACATTGATAACAAAATCTACTCAACCAAGGAGCTATACTTGTTGGAAACTTTTACTTTTTCTGTCTGCTATAATTAGTTTCAGCAAGGGTTGAAACTAAAGGAAGGTTTAATCCACCTCTGTAATTGGATTGTATGACCTTAGTTAAGGCATGTAAAGATTGTGGTTGGTAAACTAAGAAAACTAACTGGATTTGTGGATAGTAAGCCCGGTTAAAACTAACTATAATCTTGAGGGATTATAGTGAAATTTTTAAGAGTCTTGCTTGGAGAGCAGACGTAAGTGCTAGGTGTACACCGAACCACTATAAAATCCTCTTATCTTTGTGTGTGTGCTGGCTTTCTTCATTCTTTCATTCATACATTGCATTCACTGTATAATTACATTAAAGGCAAAATAGTTAATTCAGCACATACTTGTTTAAGTTTTAAAATCTAATTTATCCCCCCCCTCTTGGGTTGTTTGGCTGGACAATAATTGGTATCAGAGTTGGTGCTCTAATATTACTTGTTAACCTAACCGTTTAGAGCTAAAGTTCATGGCAACCCAACTAGGAGGCTCACTTGCCAAGGGACAATCCACAAATAGGCCATCACTTTTTAATGGATCTAATTATACCTAATGAAAAGTATGCATGCGTATTTTCATACAAGCATTAGACTATGACATATGAAATGTAATCAATAATGGCCCGCACATACCGACAATCATTGTAGATAGCATTCCTTCACCTAAGCCTAAAAGGATTAGGATGAAATGGATAAGAAAATACTTAATTGAATGTCAAGACAATGAATGTCCTCTACTGTACCCTAGATGTAAATGAGTTCAACCAAATTTTCACATGTAATTCTACAAAAAAAATTGAGATAGGCTCGAGGTAACGCATAAAGGGATAAATCAAGTGAAAGAATTTAAGATTAATATGCTTGTTCACCAATATGAGTTGTTAAGATGGATCCTATTGAGTCTATTACTAGCATATTTACTAGATTTATCGATATTATTAATGAACTTAAGAGCTTAGGAAAGTCTATACTAACAATAAATTAGTAAAAAAAAAATTAGATCTTTACTTAGAATGTGGGAGGCAAAAGTCACAGCTACCTAAAAGCGAAGGACTTGAACAAGCTATCACTTGAGGAGCTTATTGGAATGCTGATGACACATGAGTTGGCGATGGGACAGCACTTGAAAGAAGAGAGCCGAAAGAAGAAAATAATAGCCTTGAAGTCCACTACAGCTGAAGAAGATGAAGGACAGTCCACGAAGCTGAAGATAATGAGGATATGGCTCTGGTGATCAAAAAATTCAAAAAGTTCATGGGAAGGAGAAGATAAGGTTTTAGGAAGAAAAATCTGTCTAAGGATGAACCAAGTAGGGAAAAGAAAGGAAAGAAAAGGAGCTACCTTATGCAACGAGTGTAAAAGACCCAATCACTTCAAGGCTGACTGTCCAACATAGAAGAAGATCTTCAAAAAGAGCAAGAAGAAAGCAATGGTCACGACATGGAGCGATAGCGACGAGTCGAGTTTAGATGAGGAGATCCAAAATGAAGCCAACTTGTGCTTCATGGCACAAGAGGATGAGGTAAATTCAAAACTTCTCTAGAGTTTACATTCGATGAGCTACAGGATGCCTTCTATGATTTGATGAAAGAATTTAAGAAGATTAACATGAAAAACAAAATCTGAAAACTAAGAATGAGATGCTAATCAAAGAGAAGGAAGAAACACTTGAAAACTATAATAAATTGAAGGGAGAAAATGAGACCTTAAAGAAAGAAGTAGATAGACTAAAATCATTGGTTAAAAAATTCATATGTAGCTCTAAAAAATTACAAATGATACTAAATAATCAAAGAAGAGTATATGATAGAGTTGGTCTAGGTTATAAACCAAACAATAAGCAAAAATTTCTTAAAAATTTCTTCACTACATCACCATCTATTGGCAGCACCTCACACATCACTTGCTTTAGCTGTGGTAGAGTAGGACTTAAGGCTTATATTTATAATATAAGAAAGTTTAGTGAAAAAATAGTTAAGAAAATTTGGGTTTCAAAAGGAACCATGACTGCCGACCATAAAAGATCCAAGAAAATTTGGGTACCTAAGAAAATTACTTGATTTTCTTCTAGGATTGTCTTGCAGCCAACGAATCAAAAAGAAAATAATATTTAGATAGCAATTGTTCAAGACATATGATGGGTGATAAGGAGCAGTTCTTCATCCTTGAAATGAAGGAAGGGAGAGTAGTCACCTTTGGCGACAATAGCAAAGGCAAAATAATTGATATTGGTAAAATTCAGATTACCCCCACTATCTTCACTAATAATGTTCTATTAGTTGATAATTTAAAGCATAACTTACTCAGCATAAGTCAATTGTGTGATAAAGGATTTGAAGTAATATTTAAGTTATCTTCTTGCATAGTCACTAGTCTCTTTGATGATAGCATCAAATTTATTAGACATAGGTGTGGAAACATCTACTTAATTGATCTCGATGAGATAGCCATGAAGAGTGGCCAATATCTTGTTGCGCATAATGCTAAGATCAAAGAACTAGTTGGCTATGGCATCGTAGATTAGAATATGCTAGTATGCATATTTTATCTAAATTTGCTACAAATAACTTAGTTAAAAGAATACCTAATTAAATTTTGAATATGATCATATTTGTGATGCTTGTCAACTAGAAAACAAACTAGGAGGAGTTTCAAATCTAAAAATATAGTTTCAACTTTTAGGCCATTTGAATTAATTCACATGGACTTATTTGAACCAACTAGGATCACAAGCCTAGGTGGTAAGAAATATAGACTTATGATTGTAGATGACTTTTCAAGATTTACATGAGTTTTATTTTTAGCACATAAAATATTTTTTTTACTTTTTAAATTTTATAAAAAATTTTAAATGAAAAGAATACTACAATAGTTTGTATTCATAGTGATCATAGAACAGAATTTAAAAATTAATTTTAAAAATTTTATAATGAAAATGAAATTGAATACAATTTTTCTGCACCAAGGATCCCATAACAAATAGTATAGTTAAAAGAAAAAATAGAATCCTAGTAGATATGGCACGTACCATGTTGTGTGAAGAAAATTTATTCAAATACTTTTGGGCTGAAGTCGTAAATACAGCATGTTATATCCTAAATAGAGTTTCAATCCAACCTATTTTAAAGAAAATCTCCTATGAACTGTGGAAAGAAAAAAATCCAATATTAATTACTTTTATATTTTGGTTGCAAATGCTTTATTCATAATCATAAAAAGATAATCTAGGTAAATTTGATGCTAAGTCGAATGAGGGTATCTTTCTTAGATACTCCATATCCAGCAAAGCATACAGAATTTTTATCGAATGTACCTTAATTGTTAAAGAATACATTCATATCATTTTTGATGAAGCTAACAATCCTTCTTTGAGAAAGGAAGACTTGCTTGATGATAATACAGGTACCCTAGGGAATAGATTGAAGGAGCTCAATTTGGAAGAAAAATAAACTCAAAGAGATGATGAAGCAACAAAAGATGATGAACAAGAGAAGAATGCTGGACAAGAGGTAACTAGGAAGCATAGTGATCTATTCAAAGAGTGGAGGTATGTACATAACCATCTAAAAACTTATTATTGGTGATTCTTCACAAGGGTAAGAACTAGAGCTTCATTTAGAATACTTTTGATTACCTTACTTTTGTCTCACAAATTGAACCTAAAATATAGAAGAGGCTGAAAATGACTCAAATTGGATGATTGCTATGCAAGAGAAATTTAATCAATTTGATAAAATAATGTTAGGACCCTAGTTAGTAGACCTATTGACCATCTCATAATTGGAACAAAATGAGTTTTCAAAATAATTAGATGAATATGGTATGTAATTAGAAACAAACTAAGCTAGTAGCAAAAGAATATAATCAAGAAGAAGGGATTGACTTGGATGAAATATATACTTCTGTAAGAAGATTAGAAGCCATTAGACTATTACTTGATTTTGCTTGCTACATGAACTTTAAATTATTTTAAATAGACGTAAAGAGTACCTTCTCGAATGATTATATCTCTGAAAAAGTATTTGTAGAACAACCTCTTGGATTTGAAAATTATGCTTTCTCTAATCATGTCTTTAAACTAAACAAAGCATTATATGAATTAAACAAGCATCTAGAGCATGATATGAGAGACTAAGCAAATTCTTATTAGAAAAAAATTCATTAGAGGTAGTGTAGACACAATATTATTTTGAAAAAAAAATTGATGACCTTCTTGTAGTTCAAGTATATATAGATGACATCATATTCGGAGCTACTAACGAGGATCTTTGTCAAGAATTTGTTGAGTTAATACAGGGAGAATTTGAGATGAGCATAATGGGGGAGGTAACCTTCTTCCTTGAACTTCAAATCAAATAATCAAAGGAAGCCATCTTCATCAACCAAACCAAGTATATAAAAGAGATGTTCAAGAAGTTTGGTATAGAGAATGCAAAGAAGATCGGCATACCAATGAGTCCCACATGAAAACTTGATAAAGATGGAAATGATAAAGTATAAATAAAAATTCTAAAGAGGAATGATTATTTCTCTACTCTATCTAACTGTAAGTAAATCTGACATACTTTTAATATTTATATGTGTGCAAGATTTCAATCTAATCCTAAAGAATCACACATGTTAGCTGTTAAAAAAATTTTAATATCTTGCTAACACATCAAATTTGAGATTATGGTATTCAAAACTATCCTCAATTGATTTAATAAGATACTCAGATGCAAATTATGGAGGATGTAAAATAGATAGAAAGAGCACTAGTGGCACATGCCAATTTTAGGATTGAACTTAATTCATGATATAGTAAGAAGCAGAATTCTATAGCTTTATCAATGACTGAGGCCGAATATATTACTATAGGAAGTTGCTATGCTCAAATACTATGGATTAAGCAGCGAATCGAAGACTTTGAAATTAATAAATAAATATCTATAAGATATGATAATACTAGTGCCATCAATCTAACTAAAATTTTATTCAACACTCTAGAACTAAATATATTGAAATTAGACATCATTTTATCAAAGATCATGTTCAAAATAATAACATTATACTTGAATTTATTTCAACTGAAAATAATTAGCTGATATTTTCACTAAACTTTTAAATGAAGATAGATTTAATGAGATTCGAGGTGAATTAAGAATTTGTGATCTTTTTCAATCAATTTACTTCAGTTTGTTTGTTGCTCTTGTGATACTTGGCTTGATTAGTATTTTTCAAAATTTTATTAAATTAATTTAAAATATTTTGAATTTTTTGAAATTATGGGTCAAACCGGCTCAACTATGCAGTCAAGCTAACTCAACTGTCAAGCCATCTAGAATGTATGCTCGAGCTAGCTCGACGTATAAAGATCCAACTTTTAAAACTTCTAACTTTCCCAAAAACCCTGTTCTTTGTTCATCCGAGCTTGCCCTATTCCTCCATTTTTTGGCTCTAAGTCCATTCTCTTCAAAATCCCAACTTCCCTCTTCATCCAATGCTCATCCACTAGGATTTTTGAGACATCGCTCCGAAATCTTGTGCGATCGAGGCAAAGAAATGACTAGCAGCTGGATCAAGTAAAACTCTTTTGTCGAAAAAGCCATGCAGAGGTTTTGCTTGATCTGCCCCATCCTCATCCTCATCATCCTCTACTCCAGCTCGAATTTCTATGACATCTCGAGTCATTACAATTGGCAAGAAAGTTGATTTCAAATTTTGGACTAGCAAGGGTTTAGGATTGGATCGTGGATCCGATAGCAAGGGTGAAAAATGATGTGCTCACTTGAGGTACCAACTTATCCCCATCTTGTTATGAATTTTCAAAAATTTGAAGTTGGGCATCGAGTCAATTAAATCAGTAGTATAAGGCACAAAGATTGTTTTGGATCAACATAGTTTGGGGTACCTTCTGGAAATGGCCCATTCTGGTCTCTAAAATATTGAAATGCCGAATGACTTTGAGGCAATGGAGAAGCTTATGAGAAGAAAAATTTTGAAGAAATTTGACATCAACAATGCCAACCTTATGCCTACTGAACTGAAGCTCCTCTATAGCATAGTCAGCAGAATCTTTTTTTCAAGAATTAGGAGGTTCGACTAGGTTTTCTCTAGAAATTTGGGCTTTATGTCTCATATGGAGAAGGTACTGCAATCAACTTGCCATTCTTCATGATTGCATAGATTAAGACAGTGACAAGAAAATCAAAAACTAAGGCTTGTCTACCATATGGAATAGTATTCACCTTGATTTTCAAAGAGGTTGGCATAGATTTGGATGAGAGGATTGTCAATCACTCAAGCATGTTGACTATTATATTGTCCAAACTCTCCATCACATGAAATTTGAGAAGTAAAAAATGAGTGGGTCAGACAAGTTGAGGGAGTTCAACCTGAAGCAGAAGGAGAACAGCCTGAGGATTCAAAGTCTTCTGAGTGGTCTTCCCCCTCTGAATCTACTCGAGCACCGTCCCCTGCACCTGCTGCTGGCCCTTCCTCACCTACTCTAGTTGCTGCTTCACAATCCCCTTCTCCTGCTCCGACCCCTACATCAGTGGCTGATGAACATCATCCAGCTCCCCCTTGCACACCTCGCATGTCCCACATATTTTCTGCAGAGAGATTTCTTGATCAGATTTTGGATAGGATGGAGAGGATGTTTGATGATTTCAAGACTCAAATTTTGTAGAATCACGAGGCATCTCAGGAGCACACTCAGTCCTAGATATAGCAGCTCCATGGAGATTTATTCAGAATTACACTAAGGCTTGAGAGCTTGGAGCAAGTTGTGGACCACAGACCTATCGTAGACTAAAGGACTGACTCTTCAGCTCTTCAATAGTACATATCACAAAGTCTTGATGAGCAGAGGACATCCACTGAGGAATTTTTGATTCATTGAGCCAGCAGATCATTAATTATCCAAAGCTTAAAATTTTTAGAAAGACAGCTTGGGACAGCTGAGATGGTTGATCAGTTGAAGGGAGAGGCTGCTAAAATTCTTCAACGAGCTGAGGAGATCATGATTTCTCAGCAGGCCAACACAGAGATTTTTGTCACTGCATTTCATCGAGTTCAGAAGCATTTGGATCAGATTTGATCTAAGATTTTTCCACCCTCCACCCAGCCCAGATCCTCCACTAGCAAGCCCCACCATTCCATTCCTCGACCTCCTTTTAGTGCCACTATTAGACCTGGCACTAGCTTTCCTCCCCTTCGCCCCGAGCCTTTTGCTCGCATTCGGAGTAAACATTAGCCCTTCCTCTTCATCATCCTATCCCCCTGATCCAGTTATAGAAGAACTACTAGATGAAGACTAGAGCCTTTACCGCAGATTATCCTATATCTAGCTTTATCTTTTGGTTATCTTTTTTTGTAATGGATGTTGTATTATTTGAGTCACCTCATTTTGTAAGCAATACAAATCTATATTGAAGCTAATGATTAATGCATATTTCTCTTTCTTTATCTTCTCTATCTACTTATGTCTTATTATGAATATTCCATTAAAATGTTCCTTATGACTGTCTACTTTCAATTTAAATACTCTAAACCAGCAATACACCTTGTAAGAAATTTTTAATCAAAACTACATCAAATTAAATAGGCAAGTCTAGCCTAGAAATTAAATTGAAGAGGTAAATCTACCGACGACCTCATTCTATTTCTCCTCATGTGATTTTGATGATAACAAAAGGGGGAGAGTTAGCAAAGAATAGACATTGCATTGGAACTTAAGACTATGTAAAAATGAAAACTTAAGCCCATGTAAAATAATTTTTTTTATTTCAGCATAATCTAAGGGAGAGCATAATGAGCACAATTGGAACTTAAAGTTAAACTTGAAATAATTTTCAAGCACAATATAAGGGAGAGCATTATTAAAAATATGAAACTTAAAGCATTTGACTGCCTTGTAATTATTTGTACTTATTGTATATCCTATTCATTGTAATTATTCTTTAATGAGTGCTCAATATTTGTCATCATCAAAAAGGGAAGATTGTTGACCCCCTAAGTGATTTTGATGATGATCAAATATTGGAGTACATAATTACTAATATTTTCTTTTAAGTGTTGTAAAGATTGGAAGAAAGAGAGCTCTTTGAATAAAATGAGGAAGAAATCAAGTTTGGAGAGCTTTGGCTCAAGAAAAATCAGTTTGGACAACTTGAGCTGACTCTATGAGCAATCGAGCCGATTCTAGCACGGTACGGGTTCAACAATTAGGCTTGGCACACCGTCAAGCTAGTTCGAGCTAGATCCAAGTCGGCTCTCTCAGGATGACAGAAATGCTGTTTTTAGATTCTGAGAGCCGAGCCAGCCCAAAGACAGATCCAAGCTAGCTCTATCAGAAAAATAGAAAGTCAATTTCTGGTGGATGCTATCGAGCCAGCTAGAAGATCAATTCGAGCCAGCTCTGTTGGTCAAACAGAAGGCTTGATCCTTAAAAATTGCTAGTCGAGTCGACTCAAAGTCAATCCGGGCCACCTCGAAGGTGTCTGACAGCCTCAACAGCTAGTTTCAGACACGATTTTTTCGATCTGTCAAAGCTCCCAATGGCTATATTTTATCTCCAACAGTCAGAAATGGCTAGTTTTGAGCTCCAATTACTTCAAACTTGATGAAAATGCTCAAGATTTAAAAAGAAGAAAGAGGAGTATTCAAAAAGTAACTGTTCAAAGAAGATTTTCTGAATTTCAAGCATTCAAGAGAGGTCACCTACTTTCATCCTAATATTTTTTGATTCTTTGAGAGCATTGAAGAGCCATTGAAGAGCATTAACTTCAAGCATTCAAGAGGACAACAACTGAGCTACATCGACAATAAAATCTGTTCAACCAAGGAGCTATACTTGTTATAAACTTTTATTTTTCCTGTCTGCTATAATTAGTTTCAGCAGGGGCTGAAACTATGGGAAAGGTTTAATCCACCCCTGTAATTGGATTATGTGGCCTTAGTTAAGGTGTGTAAAGGTTGTGGTTGGTGAACCAAAGAAAAACCAACTAGATTTGTGGATAGTGAGCTCGAATAAAACTATCCAGCTATAATCTTGAGGGATTATAGTAAAATTTTTAAGAATCTTATTTAGAGAGTGGACATAGGTGCTGGATGTGCACCGAACCACTATAAAAATTCTCTTATCTTTATGTGTATGCTTGCCTTCTTCATTCTTTCATTCATATATTGCATTCACTGCTCAATTACATTAAAGGCAAAATAGTTAATTCAACACATACTTGTTTAACTTTAAAATCTAATTCATCCCCCCTTTTGGATTGTTTGACTGGACAACAATTGGTATCAGAGCAGGTACTCTAATATTACTTATTAACCTAGCCGTCAAGAGCTAAAGTTTATGACAACCAAACTAGGAGGCTCACTTGTCGAAGGGCAATCCATAAATAGACCACCACTTTTTAATGAGCCTAATTACACCTATTAGAAAGCACGTGTGTGTATTTTCATACAAGTATTAAATTATGATATGTAGCATATAATCATTAATGATCTGCACATACCGACAATCATTGTAAATGGCATTCCTTCACCCAAGCCTGAAAGGATTGGGATGAAACGGATAACAAAAATACTCAATTGAATGCCAAGGCAATGAATGTCCTCTACTGTGTCCTTAATGCAAATGAGTTCAACCAAATTTTCACATGCAATTCTATAAAAAAAATTGAGATAGGCTCGAGGTGATGCATGAAGGGACAAATCAAGTGAAAGAATCTAAAATTAATATGCTTGTTCACTAATATGAGTTGTTTAAGATGGAT
>KE504753.1:997522-1018683 GCA_000441515.1 Elaeis oleifera | reverse complement strand
ATATATATAATTTTTATCAAAAAAAAAAAATCAGCTAAGAAATTTCTTACAAACTAGGAGATTAGAAGTAAATATTAAAAAATAATAAAATAGAATAAAAAATTAAAAATTTAAACAAAACAAATATTATTTAACTTTTCTACAGAGTCAAAACCAGAAAACCACTTATACGTCGACTTTAAAAAATGCTCTGTACTTGTACAAAAAGAAATATATTATCTGGACCATTTCTTTATCTCCTCTCTTTTCTCTCTCTCTCCACTTCCTTTTCGGAGCAGTGGAAGGAAAGTTAAATACCCCACCACCACCCTCTCCCTCTCCACAGTCCACTCCCTCCTCTCCTCTCCTCTTTCTCCTCGTCACACTCTTTCTAAACATCTCTCTCTCTCTCTCTCTCTCTCTTCCCTTTTTTCCTCCCTTCCCTTCTCTATCTGCAACAAAACTGAGCTAATCCCAAAACGTTTACCAGCGGTAGGGGGACACGGCTCTCTTTGACGTCCAAGGCCCGGCATCCCCTCACCGCCGATCGCGGCGACCCCCCACCGCCCTAAACCACGCAATTATATATATAATATATGCATTTATTATAAAGGCAACAACTCCCTTTCTCTCCGCTCTGTCTTGCACCATCTCTTCTCCTGCCCTCTTTCTTCCCCGATTCTCTCATAGAGCTCCCACCTTTGTCCACTTTTCTTGCTCTTATCCTCCATTAATTGCCTTAGCAATGGAAAAGGAGAGATTTTGCAGCACCACACCACCCTAACTTGGCAATCCGGCAACCCCCTGCCGCCGCCGGAGCCGGAGATGACCTCCCTTCCCGGCGCCGACCGCTTCCACAACCTCAATTGGGACCGGCCGATGGACCGCAGCGCCCCTTCGAGTCGGCTCTCTCCTCCCTTGTGTCGTCGCCGTCCTCCAACCCGGCCACCACCACCGCCACCGACAGCGTTGTCCTCCATGAGCTCATATGCCGCCTCGGCAGCATCTGCAACGCCGACGAGATCTCTCTCACTTCTTGCTACCAAAGCGCCAACACCTCTTGTTCTAGTACTCCTCTGAATTCCCCTCCAAAGCTTAATCTTTCCATGATGGAGCACTACCAGCAGAGCAGCAGAGGATTGCCGGTTTCCAGGAACCCGGCAATGCCCACTCACCACCTGGCACCGTTCCCACAGACCCAGGGTTCGCAGAGCGGGCTGTGAGGTTTTCGTGCTTTGGAGGGAGGAGCTATGGCGGGCTAACCGGCCAATTCGGACTGCCGGAGATTGGAAAGATGTCTAGGGTCTCGAGTAGCCAGTCTTTCATGGGGAGTGGGTGTCAGATGGGCATTTCAGATAATGGTCAGGAGATTGCAATGCAGGAGGAGTCCAAGTTGAGATGGAAATGAGGTCTAGGTTAGGTGGTAGGATGTCAGGGTCTTCGACACCGGACAATGGGGAATTCGGCGGTGGACAGGAGGAATCATCGGCCGATCAGATCACAGCGGGTGGGGAGACATCCTCGAGGGGAAACAAGGAGAACAATGCGAGGAAACGGAAAGCAGCTCCCAAGGGGAAAGGAAAGGAGGCGCCTTTGTCCTCCTCTGGCACTAATCCTTCCAAGGTGTACTAAAATTGGCTCTTTGATCTTGTTCATTATCTCAATTCTTCATATAATTCACTCTTGCAGCATCGTAAAGTTTGAGAATTCTTGAATTCCAGATAGCAGAGGAGGAGGATTCCAATGCAAAGAGAAGCAAACCAGCTGAAACCAATGGAACCGACCAGGATGTGGCGGCTAAGCCGAAGGCCGAGCAGAATGGCGGTGCAAGCTCTAGTGGTGATGCTGGTCAAAAACAGGGGAAGGAGAATAATGCCAAGCCCCCTGAGCCTCCAAAAGATTATATCCATGTGAGGGCTCGAAGAGGCCAAGCGACCGATAGCCACAGCCTCGCCGAAAGGGTAAGCAGGAAGTAATATAATCTTTAACTGACAAGAATTTCCTTTGGTTTCGCGGTTGTCTTGACTTTTCTTTGTCCATGCCTTCTTTCATAATTTACCAGGTGAGAAGAGAGAAGATCAGTGAAAGAATGAAATTTCTTCAGGATCTAGTGCCAGGTTGCAATAAGGTAAATGTACCTACCAATGCTTCATTAAAACTTCAATTGCCCATGAGCTTTTAGAGATTGTCACATAGTCCAAGCTTTAAATCTTTGGAAAATTGTAGGTAACTGGCAAAGCAGTGATGCTTGATGAGATTATAAACTATGTGCAGTCATTGCAGCGCCAAGTTGAGGTATGCATGTATAATGATCAACTATTTGCATGATAATTCTCTGAGAAGGCTGAAATTTCATCTGAATTTAAATTGTCGGTTTCAGTTCCTTTCAATGAAGCTGGCAACTGTGAATCCACAGCTTGACTTCAGTATGGAAAATCTCCTCCCAAAAGATGTAAGCTTATATGATCTTCTCGTTTCTCATGACAAATACACCCATCAATTTTAAGTTATGTCCACCTTAAATTGGATTCCCTTTGTGGATTTAGATGCATCAAGCACATCGGCCTTTGCCAACACCGGTTTATCCATTAGAGGCCATCAGCACGGCATTCTCATGTCCTCACCAACCTCAGGGAAACCCTCTGCAGAGTGTTGTGACCAATGGCCTGGAAAACCAGTGCTCCTTGAACCCATTGAACTCCTCTCTGCGTCGAAGTCTAAACATGCAACTACCTCCCTTCGATGGCTCCGGGGATGCCACCTCTCAGGTAATATTGTCGCAACTGAATTCAACATGACATATATTTTGCTAAGAGCGAACAGATATATTATTATCTACAGAGTACAATAGATAGCAAATTAATAGAGGAATGTTGTTTCTTCAGCTTGGGACTTTCTGGGAGGATGACCTCCAGAGTTTTATCCAGATGGGATTTGGGCAGAGCCAGGAGAATTCATTTCTTCCCAGGGCTTCCATGGTAAGTGAATTAAAAGACCACTGGGTGTCAGATGGTTAATCCATAATTCAGAAGGATTTGAGAAAACTGATCACTCCTGTATTTAGAGAAAGTTGAAAATTGAACTCGGATCCATTCAATTTAGAGAAATAGAGGCCTTTGTACATACCGAGATGTTGGTGCAGGACAGCACAGGAAGCTTTGAACTAACAACCATAAGGTTGGAGCGCAAAATTTGTGCAAAGTTTTCTTTGACACCACATGTAAGATCATTACAGGTGAGGGCGAGGGCGAGGGCGAGGGCAAGAGGAAATTCAGTATCATGATGTTGTTTATGTTATCATGAGTATACTATTGATTAATAATTAGTGATATCTATATTGTTGTTCATTGCAATTCTCACATCTGTGTTGGGTGTTTCCTTGGATTTTGAGAAATGTTAGTTAGAAAGTTGAATCACTTTAAGGATACTGTTACTGCCTTAATATGTGGAAATTGAGATGCTTGTTTGCTGACAGCTGTTGAAAGGAACCAACTAGTCTTTTCAAGCCTTGGGATGAACCAAGACATCCTACATCTTTCTGCACTTCAATACTAACTACTTGAGCTGGAGTCAGCTGCAACTTTCAGAACTTAAGCCCTTTCTTCCCCGTATACTTTCCATGCCCACCTAACACCAGAAATATACCTCCCAGAGGCCCCATTCTTTATTCTCCCAGCATCAATATATGCTGTCTTCTGGTGCTGGCAAGGTAGACAGTGCTGTCATGAGGAGAATAGCATCAAACTGGCCAGGTTGGCGAATTCGAGTTTGACAAGGATCGGTCAGGCAAAAAGTCTTGTTTTAAAGTCCAATCTACCGAAGCTTTACAGTTCATAGCAGAATAAACAAAATATTGGAACTGGAGCCCAGAGTGGATTAGATTCCCTCCAGCAGTGGGGACATTTCTTAGAAAGACTGCTGTAACGAATCCAATTTCCAGATCCTCTATTTTTCCAATCTTACCATTTCTAACCATCGGTTAGTTCGTTATTAAAGTGCATGAAGGTTTTCATGTGTATAAATGCTGCTGGTGATGATGTTGTTGTCCTTAGTACCCATATGGAGCTGAAGGCCATGGAAAGTTGCATGTCATTATCTCCTTCTGCCCTCTAATTTAGACAAACATCATTTGGTTGTTTCCTTTAATTCAGATGCCGATGCAGCTAATCATCACTGCATGTCCTCTTCTCAATTTTAACTTCGTAAACCAAGGAACAGCTCTCCACCTTCTCATCCTCAGCTGGATCTCAGTACTTTGGTTTGCATTTATACCGGATCTTGTGGTATATTTTGTGTCCTTCCCGCAAGGAATGGGACCATGGGACCAAGGAGCTCAGGTTGTATGTTTTGCACGAAACAATAATTGATCTTCTTTTACAACATCGACCATGGATCTCACGGCCTAGATTCAAAGCACTCCGAACTCCTTCATTCATCTGCCTGTACAGATCTAGAAGCAACTATTATACGATCCAATAGTGGATTCACATAAGAGAAGGTGAATCTTTCTTTAGCACGAAAGATACAACCGCTATCCTGAACTGATACCACTGCAACTAGCTGACGTAGGCAAACCTAGAGCTTTCGAAGTGAATACAAATGTCAAGGTGGTGGTCCAAGTGATGAAAAAAAACAGTTAGGAGGGATGGAGCCGAGTATGTGGGATTGAAGTAATGATTACTACGCCCATTAACCAAGCTGTCGTAGTTCCAATCAGCTCCTATCAATGCCCGCCTCCCCCTCTTTCACCTCTACAAGCATCACTTTTAACTCGGTCGGCCGGGAAAGCACAGGCTGTTAAGTATCATTGATTTCACCAACCATCCTAACCAATAAAATTTGCATTGCAGCCTCCCAACTGCAAGTGCAGCATAATTAGCTCAGATTTGCAAAATATTTTCTCATCAAAATAAGATCTTGGACAGCTCATGTCACTGTTCCAGCCTCTCTGCCCCTACAGTATGTGTTTTTCTTCTTGTATATTAATTCAGCTTTAGAAAGGGTTATTGCTCGGTGCGGTGGCAAAAATCTGAACTGATAAGTGCAATGGTATGGATTCAAGTCCTGCAATAGTTATTTTGAACAGAAACAAAAGACCAACTTTCAGAATCCTAGATTGTCAGGAACATATATAACTGGGTAATGACCTTTATTCAGCTTTTAGATGTGTTATGGCTTCTGTAAGAGGCATATTTTATACTTTCATCAAAGCATCGCAGTTAAACTAATCCAGTGGTTGGGTTACCTTGGGATGTTGCTTTCCAATTGTTTCACTTTTACCCACTGTGAGAGTAGGGACTCCCATTTCCCCCTGCAAAGCTTAGACTCTGGTTTGAAACTATTTTCTTTTCAGGGAACTGCGATTTGAGACTTAAAACAGGCCTCCAAAGTATCTTGGTTGTCTGAGTTCATTCCTTTGGTCCTTCAATGACTCAAGGGTTGGTCCACAGTTGTATTCATGAGGGGGAAGACAAGGCCATGAGACCTTTGTTTATTGTCTCTTTGATATGATACTCTACTCAATCCAATCCTTCCATTGCGAGTGTTCCAAATGCATTGTAGGTAAGCTGTCTGCATTAGAAATTCCAAATAAGCAGAAGAAATAAATATTGCCACTAATCCACTAGAAGCTTCGCCCCAACTACACAACACCTTCTTGACATTAAAGCAACAATGACATTATACCAGGCTGTGGGAAAAGAACAAGCTAGCATCTTGTTCAAGCCATTGTTTGTATTGATAAGTGGACCCTTCCATCAGCCCCTATACCTTTTCTTCCTGATGTGACAGGCAACAGACTTACTTATTATGGATTCCCTTTGCTAATTGAACATGTTAATCAACATAATTAACAAGGATTGTTTAGGATTAAAAGCAGGTTGAAGCGCTATATGGAGAAGTGACCCCTAGATTGTCTTTATCCATGTAATCCTCCTTTTACTTCCATCTCTTTCTTCTTTATAGAGAGTCATGTCTATATCTTGGACTAGTTGGGTTCAACCCAAACAGTTCAAGTGCTCATATATCTTCATCAACCAACTGGCAATGAGACCAACCTCACTGTCGTTCTCATCTAACTACTTGTTTCTTGGAAACGTTAACACGCAATTGCTTTAAGCGATGACTCAGTGGACAATAAGATACTTTTAGGAGACTTATAAGATACTAGAAAATATGTAAGGTACTGGGCAATGATTAAGATAGTTCATAGCACAATTATCAAAATCATATGCAGATAGATACCTACGTAACATGAGAAAATGACCCTCCAAAAGGCCATTCTATCCCCTTGATAGGGACTGAAATTCTATTTGCTTATTGTTAACAAGGATCATGATCTTATCACATTACAACAGTTCCTAT
Organism: Elaeis oleifera; assembly: GCA_000441515.1. Lineage (NCBI taxonomy): Eukaryota > Viridiplantae > Streptophyta > Magnoliopsida > Arecales > Arecaceae > Elaeis > Elaeis oleifera. Next base: position 1,012,341 of record KE504753.1, on the reverse strand, counting down.
AGGATTAAATTAAGCCTTCGAAATGGAGTAATTTTTACATCATAATCAATGAAGAATGTGGTGATAAGCTTTGCAACTCTTCTTCCAATTATCAATCCCAAAGAATAAGATAAAATATGAGTTAGATTTCTCATGGACTACCATATTCTCTGATCTAGGATTTCCAGAAGACACATACAAAATTTCTGCAACTAGTGTTAATGAATAGTGAAAAATCGGTTTAGAAAATTATATTCAAATAGATACAAACAATACAAAGAACCGACACCATTTAGATCCGTCCTCGTTATAAAAGCATGAATGCGACTTGTGACGTAACCTGAAGGAAATAGCAACTGGTCCTCCCAACCCGTGAGAGTAAGGAATTGAAGGTATAACCAATGGACAACGTCTCCTATCCTGTGTAACCAAAAAAAAAAAAACGTAATACTATCCTAACTTGACGTGTACCACAATTTCCTTCATGACGCAAACAAATGGCTGACATCCAATTCCTTACAGCTACAGATGTTGCATCGATAATAAACAAAGACCAAGAATTGGGATTGGTGAACCAGGAAAATTGAATATATCATGATGCCATGAAGGTTCAAACTCTTGTCTCCTTCTTGGATGGTGGAGAGCTGCCTTCCATCATATTTGGCGGTTCCTCTGAATGGCCTGCCCTGCAGAATAGGGAGGGATGGCACTAGTGCTCACAGAATAAAATCAGTGATCTTTCCACCCTGCTCAAGGGAAAGTCCAGTGCGAACGATGGGTTTAGCCTGGGTATGGAGGATTTGTGCTCATCCAAGAGTCTTTCTCTTTCCATCGAAAGCAGTGTGGAATCAGTTACCATGCAGTATATTGTGCCACAGGAGTTTCTATTGCTTCTACTGCATGCAGTGTACGTACATCGATGAGTCCATTGGCCACTATTCAAGTGCCCCAGAGGGAGGCAGAATTGGAGACTGGCATTCAGCAATTTGTCCTTGACTGTCCACCCTTGGAACCTGGAAGCTTTCTTACGACACTTGAAGGAGGAAAGGGTGCAGAGGATAATGGGATCAGAAGTCAAGTCAGTCACTTTGTGCTACATAGCCTACCACATTAATTTGGTTGGCCATCAACAACAAGCTATCCAAGAGCACTATTGAGAGCCCTTTATGTGGCATTTGGTGATCTAAATAAGATCATCATAGTGATTTAAGATTATTAGTGATCCAAATCTTGAGATGATGTGATCCTTAATGATCTAAAATCACCTGCATTTGGTAGACCATGGTTTTGTAAATAAGAATCCCCAGATATCCACGAATAACATGTTTGATATTCTATGAAAATTTAAGATAGTTTGCATAAAAATATATGATAATAAAATATTAATATATTTATTAATATATTGATTATTAATATATTTCATAAAAATATATTTATTAATCTTATAAATTATTAATCCTATAAAAATATATCAATCATTATTATAGGATTAATACTTTTACTTATAATATATTATGTATTAATACTAATTATATTTATTTTGATTAGAAAATAAGAAAATAGAAGTAATATATTAAATAATTTCATTATATAAATATAAATAAATAAGATATGCCTACTCTAATTCAAAATTATCATTGAATAATAATATGGCAATAATTTGATTAATAATATATTATAATAGAATATATATCATAAATATAATATATAATATCAATATAATATCATATCATATATATAATATTAATATTATATTGATATACCATTTCTTTTGTTAAATTGAGAGATCTTTTTGTCTTTAAATTTTAGTCCAAGTTCACTGCTTGAAGGTGATCTTGGATTTCCAACCTCAAAATGGGTATCCCATCATTGGATTTGGAGCTGATTTGAGAGTAGGATGATTAGAGATCATTAGCACGTAGGATCATTATGGTCTAATTAAATATAGTGATCTCATCATCTTCACCTATATCATCTTTAATCTTAGGTTGATCACCTCATACTAAGCACGTCCTTAGTGATTATCATAAGCGCTTCACTCTATGCCTTGGACTTCATTAGAGCTAAAAATTTGAAGGGCTCATTGAAACTAGGGAAACTTAGAATTCTACACTTGTAGCTACTACATCTTGTGATTCACTTCATTTGGGAGCTCTTGCCTCCAAGCTTCTTCAAGGTTAACTTCAATGACAATATAAAAAAATAGAGGATAGATTGATGGAGTATGTTTCATTTTTCATTAGTTTGAGTTATCTTTGGTGGCTAAAGAGGAGTCCTCACTGTATGATATAATGGTAAATGTTAGTGAAATTAAGAGCTGCATGGAAGGGACCAATTCATGCTATATCTATCTTATAGACTAGCAACGTAATCTAGGAAGCAAACTCCAAAATGGCTATCTCATGGATTAGTATAGTGGCAGAATACTTAGGAGTCCGTCATCTTGAAGATATTTGGAGGCTCGCATTGAATGCCACAACATGTATAGGTAGTCATGTTTATGGAGAGGCCAATAATGCTATTGACAAGGTTTTTGCATATGTGTCCAACATAGTAGTACTATATTGTGGAAAGCTTCCTTTGCATTGCCTAGATGCTTCTAGGATATTGTAGTGACTGATATGAGTGGTTGTATATACTTTAGAATTTTGTTAATTAACCATTACAATAAAAAAAGTGACTCCATCAGAAACTGATTTAATAATAAATATATTCATCATAAGTTTTTTTCAAATTATGCATCTCTATATATAGGCCTTCTCTTGCTTAGCCACCACCTCTAACCTTCGGCCACCTACTCTGACCTTCATCTCAGCATCAAAAGTAAGCCCTCTTTCTCTCTCCTCCCTCTTTTGTTGACACCCACCTTTACCCTCCCTCTCTCTTTCTTACACCTCATTCATTGTTCAATCCTTTTCCTCTACCCTCAAACCCTTGCCCTTCTCACTTGGCCACTAGTTAAGTATCCTACTCCACCTCTCCCTTTCTCCTCTCAATCTCGAAGTTTGCTTGCATTGGTAAGAGGAGCTAGCAAGCAACATAAATGGTTTAGGAGTTCTATTTAGATGTCTTATCCTATTTGTGGTGATTTGGCTGGTGTTATAGTTTGTTGAGTCATTTTGGAAGTGTTTGATGAAAATGTGCTTGTATAACCATTAAATGGTCAGTGCTTCACTTGACTACTTCCATTTTAGCTACTAATGCTCCAACTAAGAGTGCTTGGATTGGTTGTAGTCATGATCTTTGTAGTGTTGTTGAGGTGTTTTAAAGGAATTTGACAAAGTGTAGCTAGATAGTTGAGTAGCTAGCATTTTGCTTGACCGCTCTTATTATATTTGTCATTGCTCCCTGGCTCCTTTTATTCAATGTTTGTGAGTTTCAACTAGTTTTGTGCTTGATCATTGGTATATTCACTGCCCTTGTGATTTTTGTTACTAGTTTATTTGTTGATTTTGATGGCTTGATGGGAATTGTTCTTAAGGGTTTTGTTGGGCTTTTGTTCTATCTTTGTAACACAAAAAGGTGCCTAGACCAGCTCATTCATTCATTTTTTGCATCTCTACAATAATTGTTTGGAGGGTTTAATCATGGCTTTCTTTTTGGTGTTAAGGGAATTTGTCTGAATGATGGGTGGCTAGTATATTGCTCAGCTGCTCCCGCACCCATTCTGGTGAATCTATTTGATTGTTCAAGAGCAATTTGATATTAGGTGGTTGATTCGCTGCTCCCATCAATATATTAATTTGAATTAATTTGTTGCATTAATTTGAATCATTGCTTAATACTAGTGATTGTTTACTTAACTCAATGCAATCCTAGAAGGAGGAGAGAAAGATGAGAGAGGATGGAGGGGGAAGAAATAGTAGTTTACTTGTCCTATATCCAAACATAAGATAGGATTAATGATGCACAATATTTTCTCTCAATAGGATTTCATGTATGATTCCATAGATCTCATCATGAATTTTATCCTAAGGTTATAAATCCCAAGTACACAAACAAGCCCTTAAGCTCAATATTTAGCTATAAAACTTTCGGATGGATTTAAGATGTTTGCAATTTTCTATCTTTAAAATTGTTTATGTCAACATTATGGATAGCGATGAAGAGGATGATAGAGATCGAGGCTAGGCAACATGGTTCTCTGGTTCACTCACTCTTTCATTGACGAATAGTTGTGCATCGAAAGCATGGCGCACCGATGGAAGCAAGGGATATCCTCTGAAGCTTCTCCCACCTTCAAGAAATTTTGACGCACTGCTGATGAGCTACAGTCACTCACTGTCCAAAAAATCTAAGTCTATGCCATCCACTAGAGTTTGTCCCTTTTTTCCACTTGTGGCAAGTCACCATCACCTCTATTAGAGTTTTAGAGGGAAAACTCAAAATTTCTTCCCTCCAAAAGTTTTAAAATTTTTTTTCTTGAGTTTAGTCCTGCATTGGAAAGGGATAATTTTCTTTTGATGCTTATATACCTTCCTTCCTTATCCACCTTAGGTCAAGGAGGGAAGGGGGTTTTACACCACATGTGCACGTGCTGCACGGCCCGGCTCAACTCGCATGTGCACAAAAATGTGGCACAGCAGGTGTGGCACACGCGGGTGATGGTATGACTGTATTATTTTTATTTTAATTTTTTATTATTTTATCATCATATTTTTTAAAATATTTGCTGTTATAATGGTCAATTGACCGTTTGACCAAATGACTGTATTTTTCAGATGGACGTATCTTCTTTGACTAATCGCTTTCATCATGGTCAATTGGTTAAAGCATCCCCTATTCGTATCTTTCTGTGGTCTATATAAGACTACAAGTTCGGATGGTATGAAACATTGAAAGCAGCATATTCTTTTCTCTACTCTTCTCTCTCTTCTACTTCTTCTTACTGTTTAATTGCTCTTCTATTTAAACTGTTGAGCTTTAGTTTTAAGAGATCTATCAACCCTCTCTATGATCGTGCTTAAAGAGAGAATATCCCAATCATATCTTAAGATAGAATTTTCAATAAATACCGATACGAGGATCAAGAATTTATCTTAGAACAGTGATCACAGACTTTCGAACTTCATTTCTATTTTTGCATCATAAATTAACGAGCCAATCCAAATAGACTTTCAACAAGTTAAGGTTCTTACTCTTATCTTGACCATATAGTTTAGATAAGTCTAAAGTTTATCAAAGTCATTGCTTCGATAGCATACTCTTTGCAGAAGGACTCTGATACAACATCCGAAGGCAAAATTTAGCAATCTCCACATTCCATTGTTTATTTCGTAAATCAGATACTAGATTAAATATTATTCTAGATTTTTTATTTCTATTTGAAAATAGAGAGTCCTAATAGACTTTAACTTTATTTATAGTTTATTTTAATATTTTAATTTATCTGAAACATTGAATTACCAAAATAGCAATTGTTCTTTATTATTCTAAAGGCCGATTTTAGTATCTACTTACGAATTTTCTATGAAATCTGAGAGCCCTAATATTCTATAAACTCTATTTGCAGCTCTGTTTAAACACTCCTAAATCAAATTTTTTGTAATCCTATATTGTTCATTATGGGTGCCGAGGAAACTTTAACCTTAAACCCGAAAAGTTTAATGGTCTGAGTTCTATAGATGGCAGGAACAACTTAAGGCCTGGTTAATCACACTTGGCCTAATCATTGCCATTGAAAAAAGGCTACCTTATGATGTTTCCTCATCCTCATCTAGATCAAGATCCTCTTTTCGATCATTTGATTCCTCAGACACCTCCAAATCCGATAAATCATTTGAAAAAATTGAGTTTCATTGTAGATTTAGGATTCTAAGTTGTCCATCAGATGGCCTATATAAAACATATAGAAAATATCAAACTGCTAAGGAACTAATTTGGATTACCTTAGAAGATGCCTAATAGTAGATATAATAAGGAAGCTATGTGATTCACCATTAGTGACTTTAGCAACTTTAAAATCATAGACAATATCCCTATAAATAACCAAATCCATCATTTCTAAAATTTGATCCAAGAGATTCATAGAGAGGGCTCGACATTAGATAAGAATTATTAAGTTTCTTATCTAATTGACAAGCTCCCACCATCATAGACTAATTTTGAACATGATCTTATTAAAATCCAAGACAATCTTATCCTTCGATCAGTAATTCAAGCCATTAGAATAGAAGACCAATATCAAATTAAAAAAATGAAGAAAAATCGAATGAAAGCCAAAGTAAACCTAACCAAATTTCAAAACATAGAACAAAATCTTAAAGGTCAGAACTGTTATGGCTTAAACCAGATCTTTAAACCCAAGAGCTTCAAAACCAAGGATAAGAGGAAACATGGTAGATTCCAGAACCAGCCTAAATCTAATTCTCAAACCATAGGATTCAAGAAACCTGTTGATGGAAGGTTCTGCTTCATTTGTGGCTAATCTGTTAGAGGAGGAAGCAATATCGCAGCACCTCCCCGATGGACACCTGAAATCATATTAGAAAGAAACACATAGAGAACACAACACTTTAGGCAAAAATTTTATATATTTGCTTTGTAATTGGAATGCCTTTACAAGAGCCAATTGGACTCCTATTTATAGCCTTCTAGGCTTACAAAAGATAAAACAAAATACTTGAAAACCATCTCCTTATCCTATCCTTATCCAAATTGATTAAAACAGTTTTAATCCTTCTCCCAATCCACTGCAACAACCTCGATCTTTATCCTAACCAAAGTAGCTGGAATCACCTCTGTTTCTTCCGTCTTATCCGCAATAGTTGGAACTAACTCCACATTCTTCCAATCATCCCGAATCATGGGTCCTTAATTTTGAGAGAAGCCAGTGCCTGCTGGATCTAGAACTGCAAGTGACAGAACCGAGCTTCCCCAACTTTCCTTGTGAACCACCTGGCGGCACTTCGCTTTTGTCCTTTCCATCCAACACGAAAGGATTCACATTCATCTTTACATGTCATCATGACCTTGTGTCCCAGAATAGTATCTTCACGTTCTACCACAAGATCTTCCACGGATGGCAATATTTCTTCGGGCTCATCATCCAGCATTGACAGCTCGAAGGTCTTTAGGTTCTCAACATTGACGACCGAATACATCTACATGTAGGTGGGCAGCTCCAATTGACAAGCATTCTCACCAATCTTGCATAGGATCTTGAAAGATCCATAGTGAATAGGTTTAAGCTTCTTACCCTCGCCTTTCAAGGCTCCTTGCTAAGATAGAGTCAGAGAAGATCACTCTCTTGGAAGTCACCCTTTACTTGATGTCGGTCATGTCGTTCTTTGCACTTTTGCTGAGATTTTTGTAGTTGTCGCTCCATCTTGCTATGCACTTTCTGAATGCCCTCCAAGAAGCAATATGCCTTCGCTATTTCACTCTCCTCCTTAGTATCCTACAGCTGCTCGACTATGAATGCCAAGTCAAATGGGCTTTGTGGTAAATAACCCAAGCACACCTCAAAGGGAGTCTTGCTAGTGGAACTATGCATAGCTTGATTGAAGGCAAACTATAGGTAAGGAAGGCTCTCGTCCCAAGTCTTAGGATATCGAGTATTGTACCTTCACAGTAGGTGTACAATCGTCCAGTTAACCACTTTGATCTGACCATCAATTTGAAGATGGAAAGCCGTGCTCCGTTGCAGCTTTGTGTCCATCATAGACCACAAAGACCGCCAAAAGTTGCTTAAGAACAGCTATCATGGTCAGACACAATCAAGCTTGGCAGCCCAAAGTGTGTCCAAACGTGTTAGAAGAACAGCCGCACAGCTTCCTTGCTGGTGATTGTCTTCTTGCACGGCACAAGCACTACCATCTTGAAGAATCAATCGACCACCACGTAAAGGTAGTCATGTCCCTGTCAGGTCCTTGGGAGGCCTCCTAAGAAGTGCATGGAGACACTCTTCCAGGGATGAGTCAGCACTGGAAGAGGGGTGTAGAGCCCCACTTTGCGATTAGTAGGCTTGGATGTACGGCACAGTACACACCCTTCACAAATCGTGCCACATCATTTTACATGTGAGGCCAATAGATGTAGCATTAGAAATTCTGTATCGAAGTGACCTACCACCTTTGAGGTATGGGCTTCCCAGATCCACTATACTCGATCGCCATCTTTACGTACATATAGCAGTGCACCCTTGTACAGTAGACCGCCTTACAAGACAAACTTGGCAGGCCGTCCTGCTTCAATGTCAGCCAGTGCAACTCGAAAATCCAAATCTTCCGCATACAAGCTAGCATACTCCTTATGAAAACTTGACTCCATAAATATCGACAAGCAAAGTACTGCCACTGCTGGTCTTGATAGCATATCAGCCAGTGTGTTGTGGATGCCCCTCTTGTACTTGATCATCAGATTAAACTACTGTATGTCATCCACTTCATGTGGCATGCCTGCGATAATTTTGACTACATCTGGAGGTACTGAAGCGAGCGGTGGTCTGTGTGCACCACTGTCTCCTTGCCTAGGAGGTAGACCCATCAGTGCTTCACTGCTTGGTGTAGTGCCAAGAGTTTCTTGTCGTAGGTCGGTAGTTCTTTTGAGCTCCCTGAAACATCTTGAAGTAGTATACCACAGGCTGGCCATCTTGCATCAAGACATCCCCCATGCCATATCCCAACACATCCCCTCCAACTCAAAGGGTCGTTGCAGATTTGGCAAGGCAAGAATAGGCGCCTCGTATATCTTCTGCTGCAAAAGTTGGAACATATCCTCATGTTCAAGGTCCATTCAAACTTTTGGTTGGCCTTTGTCAACGCATGTAGCGAGACAGCAAGGATAGAAAAGTATCAGATAAACTTCTGGACGTATTGGCAAGCGCCCATGAAGCTTCGCACCTCCGTCATATTTTGGGTTAGGGCTACTCCTTGATGGCCCTCACCTTGTCAGGGTCGATCTGAAACTCGCTGCTGCCCACCATGAACCCAGGGTACATCAGGCTTTGCTTGCCAAACTCACACTTTTTAGGGTTCAAGCAGAGTTGGTGCTCCTCGAGCAGCATGAAAATTTTTTGACATGCGCCAAGTGCTCCTTCCATGATCGACTGTAGATGAGGATGTCGTCAAGGTAGACAATCACGAAGTCATCGAGGAAGGGATGCATAATGTCATTCATCAGCCACATAAAAGTGGTGGGGCATTGCAAAGGCTGAATGGCATGACAAGCCAATTAGATAGGCCTTGCCACATCTTGAACTCAGTCTTTCCGGTGTCGTCCTCCCGAATCCGGACCTGGTGATAGTTGGACTTCAAGTCCAGCTTGGTGAAGTAGTGAGCATGCTTCAGCTAGTCTAGGAGATCGTCGATCCACGACAAGGGGTATTGATTCTTGATGGTGATTTTGTTGAGGGTGCGGTAGTCGATGCAAATTCACCACCACCATCTTTCTTTGGCACCAACACGATCAGGGAGCCACAAGGGGAGTTGCTTGGTTTGATAGCACTACTCTCGAGCAACTCAATCACCAGTCACTTTATCTCCTCATTCTCCACTACCGAGTTTCAATACATATCGAGGTTCGATAACGAAGCATCGCAGATTAATTGGATCTCATGTTCCATGGCTCACTTTGGTGGCAACCCCTGGACTTCCTGAAATAGGTCCTGGTGCTCGCCAATCAGTTTGGCAAGATCGCCACTCTTTCCCTATATGCAAAGAAAAACTCAATATCTTTCTACTTACCTCTTCAGATTCAACTAGCCGAATGACTAGCAAGGCAAACTTTTGGCAGGCATTGACCATCCTCTTAGCCTGGCAAGCAGTCACTAGGTCTACACTTGTTGACAATGGCTCTATGCTGAACAAAATTTCTATCCATCCTTAACAAATTGATACTGCTGGGAACGATGGAAGAAGGTGGCGTCACAGTTCCATAGGTAGGGACTGCCAAAGATGAGGTTGCAAATATTTAACGGCACAACCTCACACACCATTTCATTGATGTAGATGCCGGTCACCGCAAACTTCACCTTGCATCGGCAATCAATTTTCATCTTGATGTCACTGTTAATCCACCCAACGGACATGGGTGTGGGTCTGGAGTAGTCGACAAACTTAACTTTTGGACTAGGTTCTTCGAGATCAAGTTTTTTTGACTGTCAGAATAGATGATGGCATCGATCACCTCATTCTTGACCTGAACTCAAAGAGTCAACAACCCTCCTCTTGTTAGGCAGTCGATGGACACACACTTGTCTCCTTCGGTATGGCCATCAAAGACAAGCTAGTGTCCACCTTATCAACCCATCTGACTAAGGTAGGAGCATTACTTGTCGTTGCTATCGCCATGGTGCATTTGCCATGATCATCCTTCTTCTTCAATCTTAGCTCCGAATGGAGCTTCCAGCATTGATCATTGACATGTTCGATGACTTTGTAGTGATCACAGTACAAGTCAGGATCAAAGGGGCCCTTCTTTTTGGACCTTTTGAATCCCTCAGTAGACTCCCCAGATGGCTTCTCCCATGAGACGGCTTGTTCTTCTGCTTAATCGCCATGGTTGTTTTGCTCACCGAGGCAATATCACGAACACCGAAGAGGCAAAGCTCATCATTGATGTGTTCTTGCAGTCCGACAGTGGATTTCAAAAACCTGTGGATCATTGAGGGAGATGCCAAGCACCAAAGCTTGGCACCGAAGTTAGTGGTGTAGTCCTGCACTGACTGATCATGCCTTGGTGCAGGACATGCCAGCGCTTCCACCGCTCCTCTTCATACCTCATAGGGTAGAATTTCTGACGGATCAACCACTTGAACTAACACCAAGTGAAGTCCTCATTGGAGAAAGTTTGGAAAGTAGCCTTCCACCAGGTCAATACATGAACCACCAGCTTGAGCTTCACGAAAGTCACCTTTTCCGCGTTGCTATAGCTATAGAGGTTGAAGTATATCTCTAGTTGATCAAGCCAAGCATCCAACTTTCAGCATCGATAGTGCCATTGTAGTTGGGGATCTTGACCTTGACCTTGAACGGTTGCGGCCTCCTCTCTGAAAGTGATGGAGCTATGCTTACATCATCATTGGAGTTGTCGTCGTCTCACGTACCCGAGGTATTCTCGACAGTGCCCCTTATCGACATCATGCATGCCTTCAGAGGAGGGGTTTCCAAGAGTAGACCGCTCTGCTCCACCAGCATTGCCGATGGTGCTACAGATTGGGCCTTGATCCAATCTGAGACGATCTTTATATTGTCAGATAGCACGGCGGCCATGATGACAAGGTCGGACGGCATTGCTATCTGCTCGTTTGCCGACATGGCAGGCATGCTCTTCATTTTTTTTATTGATGGCCTGCGGAAGATGTCGAGGATGGAGAGCTGTTTGTCGATGGCTGTGTAAGCACTTTTGGTTGTACCATGCACAAGGGTCATTCGCTCTGATACCATCGAAGGAGGAAGCAAGTCGCAGCACCTCCTCGATGGACACCTGAAATCATATTAGAAAAGAAACACACAGAGAACATTGTGCTTTAGGTGGAAAAGTCCATATATTTGCTCTCTAATTAGAATGCCTTTACAAGAGCCAATTGGGCTCCTATTTATAGCCTTCCAGGCTTACAAAAAATAAGAACAAATATACTTGAAAAACCACCTCCTTATCCTATCCTTATCCAAATTAGTTAAAATAGTTTTGATCCTTCTTTTGATATGCTGAAACAACCTCGATCCTTATCCCAACCGAAGTATCTGGAACCACCTCTATTTCCTCTATCTTATCCATAATGGTTGGAACTAACTCTACATTCTTCCGATCATCCTAGATCAGCGGTCAAGACAACCATCTTGTACATCAACATTTCTATCGAAAGAAGAAAAGGTTATGATCAAAAAGAAAAGAACCAACCTCAATCCAAATCTATAGTTAATATGGTAAAATGTGAACCATCCACCTTTAGGTTGGTATCCTTTACCCCTTTAGTTAACTTTACTTATAAAATCACTGATTAGTGGTTAGACTCTAGTGCCAATATCCATATTTGCACTAATAGAGCATCTTTTTCCTCTTATCAAGACTCAAGTGGAGGAAGTGTGATCGTGAGAAATGGAATAGCTATTAATATTTTGAGTAGAAAAAATGTCAATCTAAGATTTATCTCAGAAAAAAGTATTATCCTTTGAGATGTGCAGTATATTCTTGACATCAAGAGAAATCTCATCAATGGACTCTTAGTAGTACAATTAGGATATAAAATTGTATTAGAGTCCAATAAGATTGTAATTTCGAAAGGTAATGTATTTATTGGTAAAGATTTATGTCTGAAGGATTATTTAAACTCAATGTAATTTCTCCTTCAATTAATAAAAATTCTTCTTCTTCTCAATCAATCTTATTAAATTCTAAATCTTATGATATTTGGCATGATAGAGTAGGACATGTGAATCTTAAATCAATTCAAAAGATGTTCAATCTTAATCTGATTTTAAAATTCAAGATTGATCATAAATTTAAGTGTAAAATCTATGCTCAATTCAAACAAACTGAGAAACCTTTCAAATGCATCACTCATCGAAATACTCAACTCCTTAAATTAGTTCATACTAATATTTGTGATTCTTATGGAATCCAATCCATGGAGGTAGTCATTATTTTGCGACATTTATAGATAACTTCTCTAAATATTATTCCTTTCTCCTAAAGACCAAGGATGAAGTTTTTAATAAGTTTAAGATTTTCAAAGCTGAGACTAAAAATCAAACTGAAAAGAAGATCAAAATTCTAAGGTCTGATCATGGAGGAGAGTACACTTTAAATGAATTTGCTATATTTTTTGAAGAACATGATATAATTCATAAAGTTATTGCTCCTTATTCTTCTCAATCCAATGGAGTTGCTGAACAAAAGAATAGAACTCTTTTGGATATGGTCAATGTCATCATCATTAGTTTTGGTGTTCCGAAAAACTTATAGGGAGAAGCTCTTTTGTCTTCTACTTTATTTTAATAGAATTCCAACAAAAGATAAAGAAAGACTCCCTATGAGTATTGAAAGGTACATGCATCAAATTAAGTTACTTCCGAGTCTAGGGGTGCTTAGTTAAGATTGTTGTTTCTTAATCTAAAAGATATAAGATTGATCCTAAAACTGTTGATTCCATCTTTGTTGGTTATTCTCTTGATAGTAATACTTATCATTTTCTTGTTATTCATTCTAATTTCAATGATATATCTATTAATACCATTATTGAATCAAAAGATGCGACCTTCTTTGAAAATGTATTTTCCTTCAAGCATCGAATCCCAAGATCCATATCTGATTATAACTCTTATTCTTTATCTAGTTCATTGTCAATCTCTAATCCTATAATTCCTAATGATCCTACTTCAAATCAACCTGATCTTCCTTCTGAGCCCAAAAGGAGTAGAAGGATTAAGATAGAAAAAACTTGCATGAAGATTTCTTTACCTTCTTAGTTGAGGATACATCTACCTCATACCAAGAAGCTATGAGATCTCCTGATGCTCTATTTTAGAAGGAAGCAATCAATGGTGAGATTGAATCAATTATTAAAAATAATACTTGGATTATCACTGATTTACCTTTTGAAACCACAATCTTTAGATCATAAATGGATCTTTAAAAAGAAACTTAGGGGTGGTGGGTCAATGAAAAAGTGTAAGATGCAGCTTATAGTCCAAGGATTTGGGCAAAAAGTCAATATTAATTCTTTGATACTTATACGCCTGTTGCTAGTATTACTACTATCAATATCCTTCTTATTCTTACTTCTATCCATAATCTTTTTGTGTATCAAATAGATGCGAAGACTGCCTTTTTTCATAGAAATTTTGATGAAAAAATCTATATGACTCAACCTAAGGGCTTCATAGTACCTAGTCAAGAGCATAAAGTATGCAAGCTTATCATGTCCTTATATCGATTAAAGCAAGTACCTAGACAATGGCATAGGAAGCTTGATAGTATTACTATCTTTTATGGCTTTCGAATCAATGAATCTGATGACTGCCTTTATTATAAAAGAGTTGATGATCGATATGTTCTTCTTTGCCTCTATATTGATGATATCTTGATTTTATCTTCTGACCTTGATCTAATAAATGATGTGAAAAAAAAAATTTCTATTATTTGATATAAAAGATCTAGATGAAGCTGATCTAATCCTTGGGATGAAGATCATTCAATCCTTTGACTTTATATTTTTATCTTAATCTCATTATACCTAATTAGTGATTGATAAATTTGACTATTTTGATTTTTTTCTATTTTTACACCTTATGATCCTTCTATCCAATTTGTGAAGAACTCTAATAAACCTGTAAATCAAGAAACATATGCTCAAATTATTGGATCTCGTATGTATATCTCAGATCGTGCTAGACCTGATATTGCTCATGCTATTTCTAGATTTAGTCGTTATACTACTAATCCTAGTAGGATTTATTGGACTGCTCTTGAAAGAGTCTTTAGACACCTTAAAGGTACTACTTCATATTATCTTAGATTTGTTGGCTATCCAGTTATATTGGAGGGGTACAGTGATACCAACTGAATTTTTGATTTATCTGATATGAAATCTACTTCTGGCTATATATTTCTTCTTGATAGTAGTGCAATTTTTTAGAAATCTGTCAAGCAAACCATTCTAACCAGAAGTACAATAAAATCTGAAGTAGTAGCTCTTGATTCTACCAGCTCTAAAGTCAAATGACTTAAAGATCTTTTATCTGAAATTTTTTAATTTCATCTCCTATTCCTCCTATTTCAATCCATTGTGATTCTAGAGCTATAATAGATTTTATAAAAAAAACTTATAAATTCAAAAATAAGTAGACATATAAAAGTAAGATAAAAATCTATAATAAAATAAAAAATCTATGGCA
>KE504753.1:979686-989953 GCA_000441515.1 Elaeis oleifera | reverse complement strand
GACCCTATTGGATATGGTCAGGTCCATGATGAGCTTCACTGATCTATCTTTATTTTTTTGGGGACATGCCTTGTTAACTGCCATTCACTTATTGAATAGGATTTCTTCAAAGTCCGTTTCTACGACACCGTATGAGATATGGTTCGGTAAGAAGTCGAGTCTGAGTTATCTTAAGACTTGGAGATGTCCGGCCTATGTCAAGAGACAGATGACAGAAAAGTTAGAGGATAGATCTATTATAGCTCACTTTATAGGGTATCCAAAAGAATCCATGGGATACTACTTCTACTTTCCACAAAACCACAATGTGATTGTGAGTTGAAATGTCGTGTTCCTGAAAAAATAGTTTATTCAGGATGGTGACAGTGGGAGGTTAGTAGAACTTGAAGAGAAAATCTCTGAAGAGTCTAGAGCTATAGATCCTTAGGAATCCGTAGTCTATGAGCCAGTAGTTGATGTTTCTTTGCCACCTCATAGATCTAGCAGGATCTTCTGACCTCTTGAAAGGTACATGGATATACTTACGGAGAAAGTAAAGAAATGTTCCTTATGGGAGATAGGGGTCATGGTGATGATCTCAATATCTTTGATGAGACGATGTCTGACATCGATTTTGAGAAATAGTTAGATGCTCTGAAGTCAGAAATTGACTCGATGCACTCGAACCAAATCTGGACTTTAGTAGATCCACCTGAAGGTATTGTACCTATTGGATGTAAATGAATCTACAAAAGGAAGATAGGTACCGATAGAAAGGTAGAGACCTATAAAGCTAGGCTTGTAGCTAAAAGTTATAGTCAGCGCGAGGACATTGACTATCAAAAAATTTTTTCGTCCGTAGCCATGCTGAAATTCATCTGCACTTTACTTGCTGTTGCAGCTTACTATGATTATGAAATCTGACAGATGGATGTGAAAACTGCCTTCCTGAATGGATATCTTGAAGAAAATATCTATATAGAGCAGCCTATGAGTTTCACATCTGGTGATGATAATCACAGAGTCTGCAAGCTGTAAGATCCATATACGGATTAAAACAGGCTTCTCGGAGTTGGAACCATCATTTTGATGAGATAATCAAATCGTTTGATTTCATCAAAAATAAGAAAATCTTGTGTATACAAGAGAGTCAGTGAGAGTGCAATCACTTTCCTCATACTGTACGTGGATGATATGCTCCTCATTAAGAATGATATTCTCATGCTGACCATAGTCAAAACATAGTTGTCCAAGGAATTCTTCATGAAAGACCTAGGGAAAGCAACCTATATTCTTGGAATAAAGGTCTATAGGAATAAATCTAAACAGATGCTTGACCTGTCATAAAAGCTGTACATAGAGAAGATGCTGAAGAGGTTCAGCATGAAAAACTTCAAGAGAGGTCTTTTACCTCTTAGGCATGGTATTCATCTCTCCAAGATGATGTGTCCGACCATATCTGAGGAGATTTAGCGCATGAGTAGGATTCCTTATACTTCGGCAATAGGAAGTCTCGTATATGCCATGCTATTTACTCGACCTGATATTGTCCTTACTGTGAGTGTCACGAGCAGATATCAATCGAATCCAGACGAGGAGCATTGGATAGCTGTGAAGAACATCCTTAAGTACTTAAGAAGGACTAAGGATCTATTCTTGATCTTTGGAGGTGATTCTGAGTTGTGATTCGAGGGTGTATTCTTCTTCGATTTACTAGAAGGGTTTTGAGTAATCGATCAATAGAGGCTGAGTGTGCTATAGATGTGTAGGACGAATTTTGGTTTTAATGTTAGTTATAGAATTGGATATCATGCAATGACATAGTACTGCAAAGACAATGACACCATAGCACTTGTTAAGGAGCCAAGGTCTCATCAGAGGTCTAAACATATAGAGTACTGATATATGCGACTATCTCATATCGAGGTGCGAAGAGTAAACTCTACGAAAAATGTGGCAGACCCGCTGACTAAGCAATTGAACCAACCCAAAATGAAAGTCCACTTTGAAAAGATGGGACTTAGATTTGTGATCAATTGGCTTTAATCCAAGTGGAAGATTGTTAGATGTATGTCCTAGACGCCAATATAGCTGACACATTGTAATATATCTAGGACATAATTTTATACTTAATATATTGATATGATCAATAAAAGGATAAGTTCTTTTCATTCAAGTGTAATATGTCCTTGAATCATCTATGAAATTAGTTTCGATACATATTCTCAAAGTGTTGAGAATTAGAGATATGTATTTAATTCCTAAAAGCTCTCGATCATAGGATCATCATGAGGGCAATAATAGATCCGGATAGACTGGTGCACAAATCGCTTCCTTCGAGATAGATGGGTCTCTAATCTACTGTATAGACACACAAGACGATAAGTGCGGATGGTTGTTAGAGAACAACTGACACTGAGCGTGACCATATGAGAATTACTTGAATTTCTATTCAATCGTCAGTGATTGTCTCGATGCTGTAGTTGTATGACTGATCATTTGACTTGAAATGGTACTGCTACTCGCAGTGAGACTGCTGGAGTTTGATTGACACATAAACATGCATCTCAATGAGCCCTTGTAGTGGATGTTGGCGATAGTTGGTCTACTGTAGGAGTGAGATGCGCATCAAGATAGGATCTATCGATCTTGATAGAAAGGAGTAGTCCTATAGAATTTGAGAGGCTAAGTCCAAGAGTTTGTGGCTACAGCAGTGTGATTGATGGAAAAAATTTCATAGAAGTCACAACTGGACTTGAGCTAATCAATCTATCATATGACTGATATTGAAGTTTGACGATTTATCCATGACCTGCCATCTAGTCGGAACTCGCGATAGAGGACTAAATCATACGTTAACTACATCTAGACATTTATTTCAATTCACTACATACTGCTAGGTGTCACTGGTGGGTTGTGAGAGCTCATTGGGATTGTTTCGGATCGACAATCCTTGCTGAGTTAGAGTGAAATTATTCGATCCATTGAAAAGAGTTTCAATGATATAATGATAAAGATCATTGTATATCTCACTACCAGATAGAATTGAACCTATGGGGTCACACAACAAAGAGATTAAGCTTGGAATAAGAAATTGAGCTTATGAAGTGTCAATTGGGTTTAGAGAAATCCATTGGGTTCATGGTAACCTTGCAAGCACATGGTTGGACCCAATTCCTCTTTTCCTTGAGATTACTGATTTGATAAGATAATTCTAACTTAATTACCTGCTAATAACCTACATGAATAAGATTCACGAGACTCCAATTGTTAGGTGTCTAAGGTTATGGATCATATAAATTAAGGGTGTAAGTCCCTTATGAATCTCCTTGATAGTTATTATGGGGCGCCACTTTGATTTGATCAATTTGGGCATGTCCATTAATTAGAGGGCCTTTAATTTTTATATGGGGTGTCTCTTAGGTGCAAAAGAGGGTGTCTAATTATGGGTGCAAGGGCTCCAATAGTTGGCGCCTAATAGGCTTCCTAATGTAAGTTGAATAACTTAAGTTAATAAAATCTTTATGCAAGTAGGACTTGTATTATGAGATTGAATAGGGTTCAATCCTTATGTCTATTTAAAGGGACCTTCCCTAAGATCCCTAGAGCATCAAAACCAGTAGCCCCTCACACCCAAAGTCTCTCCCCATGCCCTCTCTTCCTCTCCCTTTCTCTTCTCTTGGGTATTCTATACACTCCTTCCTTGGGATGCACGTCCCAAGGAGTTCCACATCCAGAGTAGTTTGGATGCCTCTTCCTTGCTGGTTTCTAGCATCTAATAGCAGCACATAGCAAGGAGAAACTCTAGAGAAGAGGAAAAAAAGAAGATCAAGGAGAAAGATCAAGTATTAATCGTGATCCAGACTTCGTTCAGATTCAGCAGGCTGAATTTTGAAAAATCAAAATTCAGATTATAGAGGACTGTTCCAGGCTGATCCCGAAGGGATGCTTGTAGAGGCTAGATCTTGTGCAGCTAACAGAGAGCCTCATCTCTTCCAGATCTAGTTTTGAAGAAAGGGATTGCAAAACAGGTATGTGATTTGATCACAATCTGATTTTCAGCATATATCAATTTCAGCATATGAAATAGATCCATGTAGTTTATATTTTTATGCATGTAAAATTCAGATTAAAAATATTTTAATCTTATTCTCCACTGTGGTGTTTAGAAATAAAAGTTTTGAAACATATATGCATGCACCAAATCCAAAATTCCAACACAAAATACTTGCACATGGCCAATAATGCGCTACCTCACAACAGATCCTTTTATACTATGTATGTGGTAGTTAAAGTCTGGGTTAAAGAAATATAGTTCAAAATCTAGTTCACTTCGTTTTCTTCAGATGAAAACTATCAATACTAAGTGAGGTTAAAACACTATATCCATTGCATAGTATAAATACTCAACAATAAAATTTTATTATTTTGATATTAAATAATCAATATTATTTATTTAAAATTTAAGTTTTGAGAAAGACTGTTAGAGTTTTGGAAGGAAACTCAAAATTTTCTTCCCTTCAAAGATCCCTAAAATCTTTGTCTTAGGTTTGGTCCTATATTGGAAAGAGATAATTTACTTTTGATGCATATATGCCTTCCTTCCTTACCCACTTTTGCTTCGATTAAGGAGTGGGTTTTACACCGCACACACTACCCAGCCCAACGTGGGGTGGCGCATGCAAGTGATTGTATGATTGTTTATTTTATTTAATTTTTATTATTTTATTATCATATTTATTTAAATCTTCACTGTCGTAATGGTCAATTGACTATTTGACTAAACAGCTATATTTTTTCAGATGGACGTATCTTTCTTTGACCGATCGCTTCCCATCATGGTCAATCAGTCAAAGCATCCCCTATTCGCATCTTCCCATAGTCTATATAAGACTACGAGTCCAAACAGCATGGGACACTGAAAGCAGCATATTTTTTCTCTGCTCTTCTCTCTCTTCTACTTCCTCTTACTATTTAATCGCTCTTCCATTTAAATTGTTGAGTTTTGGTTTTGAGAGATCTGTCAACCCTCTCCACGATTGTGCTCAAAAAGAGGGTATCCTGATCATATTTTGGGATAAAATTCTTAATAAACACTGACATGAGTGTCAGAAATTTATTTAGGACAGTGACTATATGCTTCCGAGCTTCATTTCTATTTATTCATCACAAATTAACGAGCCAATTCAACCAGACTCTCGATGAGTCAATTCTCACTCTTATCCTTATCATATAGTTTAGATTAGTCTGAAGTTTATCAAAGTCATTACTTTAATAAGATCCTCTTTGCAGAAGAATTTTGATACAACAACCTCCTCTACCTAGGGTTCCAACTGTGAGAGACCTTCTCCCTGCTGAGCATTTTTTATTTTATATAAATGATAGGTGGTATTCTACCATCCAATTTATTAAGATAGAAAGATAAAGAGGTATATTTGCTAGGTGGATGATCATCCAGACTAGTGGCCCTACTTGGACTCGACCGCTCAATGACAAGGTCAGTTGCTAGCTATCATTATTGTGACCACCAATAAAGCAGTTATGGGATATCTCAAAACTTCTTGTCAAGAAATTGAACTAGTCCAATGAGTCCCACCCTTTAATCGAAAATGTGCATGATTTTCAAGGCTTTTCATAAGCTTTTCTTTCTCTGTAGGTTTTAACTATGAAGTTATTTTCCGTTATTCCTCCACTCTCCCTATTTTATCTGCCTCTATTTTACAACCAAGTTTTCTACATGTTATAAATAGAGTCCTTCTGCAAAGAGAGTTCTATCAAACTGACTGTTTAAATAAAATTTGATAACCTACTAATTTATCTAAACTATGTGATAAGGATAAGAATAAGAAATTTGACTTATCGAGAGCTTAGTTAGATTGGCTCGTTAATTTATGATGCCAATAAAAAAAATTTGGATGCATGTGATCACTATCCTAAGATAAATTTCTAACCTTTATGTCAGTATTTATCAGAAATTCTTTCCCAAGATACGATCGGAATGCTCTCTCTTGGAGTACGATCATAGAGAGGATTGACAGATCTTCCAAAACTCAGTGAATAAATAGAAGTGGAAAAGTATTTAAACAAAAAAGAGATTATGTAGGAAAGAGAAGAATAGTTAAGAAAGAAAAATACTGCTTTCAGTGTCCCATCCCATCCGAACTATGGGAAGATGTGAATAAGAGGATGCTTTGATCGGTTGACTATGATGGAAAGCGACCGATCAAAAAAGATACATCCATTTGGAAAATACGGTAGTTTAGTCAAACGGTCAATTGACCGTTACAGCAGTGAAGATTTAAAAAATACAATGATAAAATAAAAAAATGAAAATAAAACAATCATACCATCATCCGTGTATGCCACGCCGTATTTTCACACACATGTGAGGTATAAAACCCACTTTCCTCCTTGATCCAAGCAAAGGTGGGCAAGAAAAGAAGATATAAAAGCATCAAAGAAATTATCCTTTTCAATATGGAACTAAAATCAAAATAAAAATTTTAAAGATTTTGAAAGAAAAAAAATTTAAATTTTTCTCTAAAACTGTAACACTATGGTCATTCCAGCGACACTTAGAATGTGCTTTCTAAACTAAATGCTTTCTTTGCTTACTACAGTTGCACGGGATAGTGCAGCAGACAGGATGGTGTAGAAATTGGACGGGAGTGGCCACTTCACTTGCTCCTCCATATATAATTTTCTGAACAGTAGAGAAATTAAATGCAGGTTCGCCAATCTACTGTAAGGACTGTACAGCCGCTGAAGGTCAAGTGTTTCCCATGATTGTGCTGGAAAAAGAAGGTCCACATCTGGGCTAGGAAGTAGAACAAAAACTTGGTAGGCTGTCTGCTATGTGGGCACTCAGCTGAATCTAATGATCATTTGTTCTTAGAGTGCAAGTTGTTTGGCACCATTTGGAAGGCCGCATGCTCTATGATAGGTGTGCTGAATTCGCATGTTAACTTCGAGGGACTGTGTATGGAATGGACGAGAAGGAATTTCCCTAAGGGTGCACAACCAGCGATTAAGATGCTAATAGGGGCTTTAACTTGGACCTGTTGGAAGTAAGGAATGCCAGAACGTTTCTTAAAAAACAAGCCTCCATTACCTCTGTTGTTGCATAAGGAATTCAGCTCTTCAATCAACAGTCCATCCATCCCTTGCAATGCAAAACATTTTTGTCGAGCATGGGAAAATCTGAATGGAATTTCACCAACTCTAAAGGATCAGAGGATCGGTGGAACTTTGGTGGCCACTTTATAGCAATGCTCACGCATCCCTTGTTTTTTGGTGTATCCTGGTTATCTTTACAAAAATGGATAGTTTCAAACACAACAACACGGAATCCGAATCTGGTAAGCTATCGTAGCACTCCAAGACTTCGGCATCCCAAAATCCCAGCAGTTTCTGCGATATTGAAATCTCAATTCACCCAAAGGAATCATGCAATGGTGCTGATAGCCAACTCTGATGGCATGAATTCTGCTTACCTGTTGCTTGTTTGGCTCCCAACTTGGGGCATCCGTTAGGTTAACTGTTCTCCTCTTCTCCCTCTTCGGTAACATCCTTGCACCTCCTCTTCTATAACTGTTCTCCTTACTTCACTTGCTATTGACCTAATCAGCCTCATCCTTCGAGAAAAGCTAGGTGGCTGCTTTATTAGCCTCCTTGCTCGTCAAAAAAAGATACTTAGAATGTGCTATTTTGCTTTTCCACCGTGGAGATGTTTGGTTAGAAGAAGTTGACCCCCTATATTCTGAGGTCCAAGATTGGTATAGGGAGATAGCTTGTTCCGTTACCAAGATTGGAGATCTAGCTTCATAATGGAACAACCTGTTGGTTCTCTCGATCCAAATCATCCAAGTCAATACCATCATCAAACCAAGCCTTGCCATTCTTATAGTCCTTTCTGCTGTTTGTTTGCTCAGGTGGTCCAAAGTCCAGCAAAGTCATTGGTGGTAGGGAGATCTTTGCCTTTGTGGCTGCTTGCTGCAAAATTGTTCAAGTGAATGAACACCGCAGCAGGAGATGGTCGACTATTTCTTACGAGTTAAAGCACAATGGGCATGCAGAGGGAGAGTTAAACCAGGAGAACACCTTAACTTTTCTAGCGCTGGTGCATTCCAAATGCTCCTATCCAAGGCGGACTCTATCCCTCCATGCATGAAGTGTTTTTAATTGAGAAAGATCCTGTCGAGCTCCACTTCCGTTCCACTTGTCATTGTCTGTTGATATAGTACTAATGGAGAATAAGCCAGCAATGAGACTTAAACCTTCTCTTCTTCTGCTACCTAGATGCTGACCTGCCACTTTTCTAGATTTGAGATAGTTGGCCACTGAAGAGTTCACATTATTCTGCTGATGGAATAGGACTGGGAACTTATTTTTGAGTGGTTCATCCGTCATCCAATGATCGGACCAAAGGAATATTTTCACCATTCTCGGTCTTGAAACGAATGCTTTTAAAGAACCATTTTCTGAATTCTAGAATGCTTTTCCATGCTCGAGAAGCTAATTTGAGAGTTCCATTTAGCCCTCGCTAACAGAGCACCACCACCATTTCAGTAGAAGACATTTGTAAAAGGTTCTCGGATGTATCACCCCCAGGCCCCAATACTTTTTTGGCCTCCACGTCTTATCCCAACGGGCGAGACAAAGACCTCCCAAGCATTCTTCAGTTCCTTTGCAAAGAAATGGCACAAGCATAGAGGACATCCAATAAATCGGTATGGATCTAAATACTGAGTTCACAAGGGTGAGTCTACCAGCTAGGGAAAAAATTTGCTCTTTCATGATCCAAACTTCTTTTCAATCTTATGTCGTAGAAATTGCCGGTCGCTTCTTGTGGTGCAGGGGAAAGCCTAGGGAGGTTGGCAATTTTGCAGCCCATTAGGTCTGCGAACCACTTACAGTTTTCGCTCGAAATGCCAATGCCGATCATGGAGCTCTTCATGAAGTTGATCTTCCAACCTGAAATGAGTTCAAATGAATAAAAAAATTCAAGTTTGATGCCTCTTCCTTACCAGATGAGCTGAAGATTAGAGTGTCTTCTGCAAATTGAATGCATTGGATGCCCCCATTTAGTTATCGGGCCTGATTCCTTTGATCAACTTACTGGATGCCGCCTGTTTCACCATCTGATCTAAAATATACGCTCCGAGTATGAAAAGCTATGGAGATATAAAATCCCCTTGCTTCAAACCTTTTGCCTTGTTTTGTTCTCTTCAACACCTTTGTTACTGAAAGTTGTATTTTATATATCGCTGCCTATTTTCGAATTGGTGGGACTTGTTGTAGTATTTCTGCTCTTTCCCCTGGGTCCACCTCTCTTGGTCAATGCTGTGGATCATGCTATTAGGGCGGACCACTGTTTTGGATGGACCACAAGGAAGAGGTCAATGTAATAGGCTTCGCTCTTCGTTGTGCCGTTGCACTCAGTTGAAGATGATGAAGGCCTTCTTAACAGGCTCATTACAATGGGAGTCAAGGAGGATGATGAGGACGGATTTGGTCAGCCCAATCTTCGTGCTCAGATAGGTCGATTCGGGTCAACTTGATTAGGTTTCAAGTTTGGGACCAAACCCAAGATTGGATGGAGCTCAGGTCAGGATTTTGCGGGGGAAAAAAAGATTCAGGGCTAAGACTAACCTGAAGTCGGAAAAAATTTCAAGTTGGCTTTTGATACGGGCATGGCCCAACCAACCTAAACCCAAGCGTACTTTGCTATTAAGAGAATCTAAAAATGCAAATTGGTTAAATAAATGGTTTAAACATAAAGCTTCTCATGTTTTCAAACCCAACACAAACTGGTAAACTAAACATCAGCTCAGAGGTTACACTACCTTGCTTGGAAGCAAGCGGCAAGGGGTTTGAGCCTTGAATGATATTATCCTTCGAGACTTTTGACAATGTCAGGAATCTCCCTTGTAAAGAGAAAACAAAGAAATAGGCCAATACATGCTCTGCAGCAGGGTTGTATAAAATATGAAGAAAATAATCTTTTTTTCTTTTTTGTCAACTAAAGAACATATAGCTTATAATTTTGTTCTATAAATTTATATAAATGTTAATTTGTTGCTCCGATATATGTAGCAGGATACAGAGGATTAGAAGAACAGTCGGATTAGTAGATTTCTATGGAAGAGGATAGGTTTAGGATATTTTTTTCTTATTAATTTAGTTTTAATTATTTTACTTCCTCATCAATTTATTATGAGGATTGTTGCTTCGATATATATATATATATATATACATATATATATATATATATATATATATATATATA
>KE504753.1:948476-972738 GCA_000441515.1 Elaeis oleifera | reverse complement strand
CCTCTCTCTCTCTCTCTCTCTCTCTCTCTCTCTTCTTGTGGAACTAAAAGAAAGGAAGAGGAAGGGAATACCCTCTCTTCCTTCCTCCTCTTCTCCCTCTCTTTCTATCTCTTCCTTGTCCCTTTGTGTGTGTATGTATTGGTAGACAAAGGGCAGCCATGCCCTCTTTTCCACGGCCTACTCACTCTTTCTCACTCTCCCTTTTCCATTCTCTCCCAATTTCCCCTTTTGTGGGTGGCGTGTGTGAGGCTGTAGGTAAGGGCTCGCATGGTGCTGCCTCCTATCGCACTGTAGAGTACAACAAGGCAAGGTTTGTGGCTTGGATATTAGAATAATAGTCGTTCCCCTGTTATAACAGTCATTAATTTAGAAATTGACATTTTCAGAATTTCAGAGAATTTTAAAAGTTATTTTAAAATATTAGCCTGGCATTGATTCCATACATGTATGTGGTTTTGTATTATTAGGTCCCAAGGAACCCTGCGAAGTGATCTATTTACTTGGTGGTTGGCATTTTTGAGGTAAGTAACATTTATACTTTGTTTGAAATCAAGTGTGCAAATTAATATCATATTCCCACAACAAAATACATACGAAATTTCATACTTATATGATCTGATTTACCATTGTAATTCTGCTAATCAATGATATGATTGAATTATCATTATGGGATCAAGCATGTAAAATTATAAATATTGCACGTTTAATTGCAAGAGTGGAAAATGGTACTAAAAAACGAAGATTTACATGCGTATATATATGTGTATCACTTGACTCTTAGCATGATTACGTATGGATCTGGCGTGTAATTATATGACCTATGCCACGGGTTAAATGTGGTATGACCCATGCCACAGGGGTTAAATATGGTCATGTGACCCAAACCATTGGAATTAAATATGGACTGACCTAAGTCACATGAGTTAAGTGCAGCCGTGTGATCACTGTCCTCGATGTTTGCTTACTAATGACCCAGCGTATAGGGGTTAAATGTAGAGTGACCTACACTATAGGGGTTAAGTACTACTGTAGCCATGGGCTATAAAGTGAAAATTAGAAACCAAATACCCTGGTAGTATGATCATGAAACTTAGATACTCTTACTCTGATTCCAAGTATTGATTCATTGTGTACATTATTGAAAAGATAAAACGTATTGCTTCAGTATGTGAATATTACCGAAAGTAAGATTTATGAAGTTTACCCATACAAATATACTATGATTTATATACTGTAATTTAGTTGAATCATGTAATTTATTTCATCCATTCCTGTAAAATAAATTTGTTACTTAATGAGTTGTGAAACTCATAAACTTTCACCTATATTTTTCAGATCGAGGGACCAAGGACCAGGCCAGTATCAACTTTTTGGGGAGGGTAAATGGAGGTAAGGCCGTCTTCCTAGTTAGTGTGCTTGGTTGTGATTAGTGATATTTATTAAAGTATAGTTTGGAGTTATGTATAAATACTTAGATACTGATAGTTTGAATTGTAAATTTTGAAAATATATCTCTATTTATGACTTAGGGTGGTGTGTATGATTTTATATGATATTTCAATTTAATAGTTTAGTTGTTCTGATAATCACTTCTGCCTGCAATTGAATTAGATGATTCCAAGTTATGTTGATTTATTGACAGGTGAAATGCATTGCATCCTCATAGGGCCAAACCCTATGGGTGTGCGGCAGTTGTCATGCCCTCGAATAGTGAATCAAGGGTTGGGGCATGACAACAGGTTTAATACTTCCAGCATTTTATCAATTAAATTCTAAGACTAGACAAATAAGAAAAACTGAAAAGGTCTACAAAGAAATTAGACATCAATTTTGGTAGCTTCAATGGTCTCAGACTATATGAGCAAAATTTACTCAAAAAATTTTTTAAAAAAAAGTAATAAATTATGTTTCCCATCTTTATGTGTGATAATTTTATTCTTTGATGATAATCTAACAAGTGGTAACGTGTGCATCTTTAAAATTTGAGCTCTTGGTAGCTAACAATATCTGAAAGTTCTACTTTTCTCTGTTTCCCAATGGGCCACAACACTGAATATTCTAAATAATCTCACAAACAACAATCTAACTTTTCTCTATTTCTGAGTGGGCTACAACATTGACTATTCTAAATTATCTCACAAAAAAAATCTAAGTTTAAAATTAACAATATGCATCCTAGAATGTAAAGAAATGAAGACATGAAAAATATTAATACCAATTGCAATAAAAAAAATGAACCCCAAAGTCCGTATCAGCCAAAATTTCAAGAAGGAAAAAAGTTTGCAACCAAAAATGTGAAGGCAGACAAAACAATATCTGATACAAATATTTAAGTTCGTTGCATATCAGTTAAACCTCAAAACAATGT
Organism: Elaeis oleifera; assembly: GCA_000441515.1. Taxonomy (NCBI): domain Eukaryota; kingdom Viridiplantae; phylum Streptophyta; class Magnoliopsida; order Arecales; family Arecaceae; genus Elaeis; species Elaeis oleifera. Next base: position 970,370 of record KE504753.1, on the reverse strand, counting down.
TAAGTTGTGTCACATACTGGATCGGCAAATAAATTGAATAGAAATGGCTGAACATCATGAAGGGTCTCTGGACCACCAAGGTTCAATAACAGCACCCCAACCCTTTCCTGTGCAATATCTGAAGAAACTCCCATAACTTCTCCATCAAGAACATATGCTTCAGTGGAAAAAAATGTTTTCCCATTTAGATGTCGCTTCTTAACTGGTTTATGTAAAGATGTTTTGGTAAAATTGTCACTGCCATCCGCTGAGGCAAGATGTGAGATTGCAACTATCTCTAATGGTTTTTTGCTTCTTTGTGAGTCTTCCCATAAACAATGGAAGGTAGATGTGGCATTGAATGTAAAAGCCCTTATCCTGTGGCATGACCTGAAGAAAATAGCCATCAAAATCTAATCTATGAAACAAATGCAGTATATGAGAAAAACTTGTTTTTGCTTTAAAAATAAACAGGAATCAGCTTGTTTTAAAATCAGGTGTATCGAGGAAATTAAGATCAGAACAAGGTGAGTTTATAATTGATCATAGATGCATAATCTACTAGAAGTACTTTCTTCCAGTAAACTCCACCCTCACCCAAAAAGAAGGGAATATAGATAGTTAAACAAGAATTATCACCAAGCATGGATAACCTGCAACTCAAGACTTACAATTCTGGGGAAGTGTTAGTTCTTCGATGACAAAACCAGAGAGTTTGAGGTGGAGAACTCCAGATCCCATGGCTTTCAAGCTTTCAAACTAGATTTAACAGTAATTTCACCTGAAAGGACAAATATGGCAATATAGTTCAATCATAATTGAACAAATTAACTCAAAAATTTGAGTTAGCTTGTTGCCACCGTGTGAATAGTATATCATGGACAGCACACAAGTACAATATTCAGTCAGATATATATTTACAATTACAGAAATTAAAATTCATTAAATGTCTTTCCTATAAGTGTGACCAACATCTTCCACAAGACAATTGTGTTAAACAAAAGGTCAAAATCAGGGGACCATGGTAATTGAAACACAATAAAAGAACATGACAGGTAAGTTACAATAAGGCTTACAATGTTCATGTAACTAGATTGACTAAATTATTTCAAGTCATGACATAAGTAGAACCAAGATTTGCTGAACCAGAGCGTACCACCCGTACTAGGTATACCATACCATATTGGTATTGAATTAAGACTAGGTATAGATGGTGTATCGAGTTTCAGTATGCTGAACCGACCTCCATTCAAGACCTACCAACATTGTACCAGCATAGTACTAGTACGGGGTCTAGTATCAAGATGGTGAACCTTAGAACAACCAATATTTAGCAATCCTCTCAAGAACACCTCCTTTGAAACCAGAAATAACAGTTGATCCACATTACAAAATGCACAACGAAATTTAAGACCTTAAATGAAAATTAGTCCAATTAAAATATGAATCTCATAATATGACAGTAGCTTATAATATCACTTTGTAAATCATTTCCCTTACCAAATTTATCTTTCAAAGCTCAAACTGAATCTTTCCAAACATCATAACATGATGTAAATGCAGAATTTCAGGAATCAATCTCATTATTAAGTTTTTGCAATTGCACTTATTAAAAATGCAATTGAAGATCAATCCCCTATGATCACAATCATTTCTTTGCTCTCTGTCTAAATATTATATCAATCTTTTGGCTTTGTAATGGTTTCTTGACCTCTTTATTAAGTTTTACAGCTGTCTTGAGCAATCTTTTGTTAATGCCTTCTTTCATAATTTACTAGGTGAGAAAAGAGAAGATTAGTGAAAGAAATGAAAGTGACAGGTTGCAATAAGTTACAACTATGGGATGATTAGGAAGTTCAATTGCTCATAAGCCTTTAGGAATTGTCACTTTTTGATGAATATAGTTTAAGCTTGAACATTTTGGAAATTGTAGGTAACTAGCAAAGCAGAGATGCTTGATGAGATTATAAACGATGTGCAGTCATTGCAGCACCAAGTTGAGATACGCATGTAAATCAATCAATATTCTGCATGATAATTCACTGAGAAGACTGGAATTACATTTGAACCAAAATTTTTGGTTTCCGATCCTTATAGTGAAGCTGTTGACCATGTACCCCTACTAGATTTTGATACGGGAAATCACCACCAAAGATGCAAGTTTTTATGATATTCTCAGCTTTCATTGCAAACTCATCTATCAATTTAAGTTCCATGTGCCTTAACAGTAAATTTAGATGCATCAATCACGTGGATCTATGCCACCACCAGTTTATTTATGAGAGGCCAAGAGCACGGTGTTCTCACATCCTCACCAACCTCAAGGGATCCCTCTAAAGAGTGTTGTGACCAATGGCCTGGCAAACTAGTGCTCCTTAAACCCGTCAGACTCCTCTCTATGCTGAAGTCTAAGCATGCAACTACCTCCCCTTGATGGCTTCGAGGATGCCACTTTTCTGGTAACCTCAACATGGTATATCTTTTGGTAACCAAGAAGGACCATTACACTATCTACAGTCTAATATGACCTCTAGAGTGTTGTTCAGAAGGGATTTGGGCAGAGCCAAGAGAATTCATTTTCCTCTCAGGGCTTCCATAGTAAATTAATGGAAAGACCACTGTGTATCAAGTGGTTATTGCTTAATTCAGAAGGTTTTAGGAAAACCTGATAATTTGTGTATGTAATGCAGATCCAAGGGCCCAAAAATCACATGAAGATGGAACTCTGATTTTTTTTTTTCAAAAAAAAATCTGGGTAATCAAGGCTGTTGTATGTATGGAGATGTTGGTTCAAGATGGCATGGGAATCTTTCAACTAACAACCATTAGGTCCGAGCACAAAATCTGTGCAAAGATTTCTTCAGCACCACATGTAAGACTGTAACTGGTGAGGGCAAGGGCAAGAGGGAATTCAGAATCATGATGTTGTTTGTATTATCATGAGAATACTATTAATTGTTAATTTATGATGTTCTTTTTTTGTTCAATGCAATTCTCACATATGCATTGTGTGATTATTGAGATGAAGTTAGAGAAATGTTGAAAGATTAATCACCTTAAGGATATTGTTACTGCCTATGCTTGTTCATAACCAGCTGCTGAAAGGACCCAACTTGTCTCCATCAAGCCTTTGGAGATGAATTGAGAAATCTTGCATCTTCTATATCTGAAAACTAACTAGTTGAGCTGGGATCACCCGTAATTTTGTAGAATCTAAACCCCTTTCTTCACTGTATAATTTACATGCCTCATCTAACGCTGGAAATATACCTCCCAGCGACCCCATTCTTTATTCTCCTAGCACCAATACAAGTTGTCCTCCATTGCTGGCAAGATAGACATCACAATTCTCAAATAGCTTAGGCAACGCCAGGTGATGGCCCTTCTATAGCCTAGATGATTAGGTGACGGCTTAGGTGACAGACTTTGCACAAATTCAGAAAATAATATATATACCCTAAAAAATTTCAATTATTAACCAAGAGTTGCATTGCCTTCAATCAATTATCCATCTCAAATGACTCTAGGATACATCCCTAACAACCAACACGTAAGTTCTATTTAATAAAGCTTTCTAGTTTACCATAGTTTATTATTTGAAAAAAAATACTTGTCGAATGCAACATATTTTTGTCTTACCTCAGATTGTATTGCATACATTATTTACTGGACGTGGATATGGATTCAAATCCATAGAAAACACTCCAAAATGACAATTGATCAATTTAAACTAAGTACACATATGATCAATTTAAACAATTACTACTAAGGAAGTACAAAAAACAAAGCAAATTTCAGATCATAAAAGCAAAAAAGACAAATAACAACAAATCATACAAAACCGGCAGCAAAATAAGCAAAGAAACGGACAAAAGAGGAATAAGACAGCGAAGGCCTCGAAATCCATCAACTCTTCCAAGAAGGCCTCTCTGACAGAGGATGTGCTTTGTTTAGGGAATTCCACGGGAGAGAGGTGATAATTTATTTAATTACTTTGAAAAAAAAACGCGAGGAGGGAAGAGGGAGTGAGGGGCATACCGTGAGGCCTCTTGGATCTTCGCCGGTGGCCTATGATCGCCGTCGAATGCCGCCGCTCGCTGTTCGAACACCCAAGATGGAGGGCAGAGGAATGCCCTAGGGGCTAGGGTTGGTGACTGTTGAAGAACCAAAGGAAACTTCGACCACCTACCCAACCACCCAAAGGGAACCGAAGGAGAACTGCGAATACCCACCTGGGCTGGGCTGGGCTGGGCTAGGGACAATGGCCCCATGGAATTCTCGGGCCGGACGGACGGGCTTGGCCTGGGCGAGCAGGGCTGATAACCATCCCGAACCTACCATGAACGGAGATTGGTTTTTTTTTGCACATATATACTCTCATAATATTATGTAAGATAAATTAATAAAAACTCTCCATTTGAGTTTAAATTTAAAAATCCCTTCCTATTTAAATTTCAAGTAAAAAATATTTTTCATTTAAAATATAACTTAAAATCAACTCCCCAAATGACATGAAATGATCAAATTATCCCTGCAATTATAAAACAACACTGAAACAATACTGCGATATTATAAACTAATACTATCTTATTGTAATATAGTACTGTCTTATTATAAAGAAATACTGTCTTATTGTAATATAAAATATTATAAAATAGTACTGCCTTATTATAAACAGTCCTACCTTATTATAATGTAAAGGTATTATAAAACAGTACTATCTTATTGTAATGTAATGGTATTATAAAACAGTACTGTCTTATTATAAAATAGTACTGTATAAAATAGTATTGCTTTATTGTAAAGAAATACTACCTTATTGTATATGGATATAAGGATCATTTCAGCCAAAAATGAAGAGTTGCTTTTAATTTATGTTTGGAATGGGAAACTACTTTTACATAAAACTCAAGTAGGTACCTACTTTTAATTTGAAAGTAGAACTAGGGATTTATCCCTAGTTCTCCATATTATGTACCTTCACAAATTTTTTATTTATATTTATATCTTTATAATTTATTTTTTAACATATATATCATTATAAATATCTAAAATTATATCTCGAAGGAGAAATTCAAATACCTACTCCAACCCACTCTGGGCTGGGCTAGGGATAATGGCCCATGGAATTCCTAGGCCAGCCAAGCAGGCCTGGTTTGGGCAAGCAGGGCTAGTAAACATCCCAAGCCTAAGATGAATGGAGATTGGGTTTTTGCATATATACTCCTATAAATATTATATGCCCTCATAAATTTTTTATTTGCATTTATATCTTTATAGTTATTTTTTACACGTATATCATTATAATTATCTGAAATTATATATATATCCTTGCAAACTTGCTATTTTTATGCATAAGCTTATAAATTATTTATTTTGCTTATATACTCACACACGTTACTATTTGTGTTTATATCATTATAATTTATTTATTTTACATGTCCATCTTTATTGAGTTAAGGGTATATATGCAAAAAAAGTAATTTATAAGGTCGAATGCGCAAAAACATATAATTTGTAAAGGCATACATGCAAGTAGTAAATTTATGATAGTATACATGTAAATTTAGATATTTATAAGGGTTTAAATGCATTAGTAAGGGTATATATGTAAATGAAACTTAATAAAGAATAATAATATATATGTAAATAATAATTAGTGAGGATGTACAGAGGTAAGAATAAATTGATCTAAATCGACAGCAATTCCTGCAATATAACCTAAAAGAATTATCCAACAAGCAAAATTTAAACTTAAGTGCCTTTGAAGGCCAGACCAGGGGGCAAAGGTCTAAACTAATATGCAAATAGTTTTCTGAAACCTATCTTAAAAGAGGTTGCGACCTCTACGAGCTGACCTCAGGCAATAATAACTTACAAAAGACCGACCTTCAAGCTTAAGACATTCAAAGGCTAGATTATAGGGGCAAAGGTTGAAGAGCTAACCTAGAAGGTGGTTAGGTCGAAGAGCTAACCTAACAGTTTGCAAGTCGAAGAGTTGGCCTTGAAGATCTTAGATCGAAGAGCTAACTTCGACAACTCTTAAGCTAAAGAGCCGATCTAGATGGCTCTTAGTTTGAAAATCTAACCTAAGGCATTAAGGCTCTTGGAGAATTTATTTAGAAAAGAACTACAAGTAGACCTATAGGAGGTAGACTCCTAGAAGCGGATCTTACGTGATCATAGCATCTTAAAGTGGACCTATAAGAGGTATGCTCCAAAAAGCCGACATCAAATGATCACAACTCCTTGAAGCTGACCTAAAGGTGATAACTACTCTTGCAAGCCGACCTCATATGATAATTGCTCCTATGAACTAAACTCAAACAATAAGGGGTTAGACTCTTAAAAGCTAATCTCAGATGATAACTACTCCTATGAGCTGACTTAAAGGAGTTAGGTTCTTAAAGCAGACCTAAAGTGATCATTACTTCTATGAGCCAACCTAAAAGATGTAGACTCCTAAGAGCTAATATAAAAGAGTTAAGACTTAAGAAGCCAACCTCCAAAATCATCTCAGAGATCAAGGCTTACCTCCCTCATATAGAGCCTTTAGTAGCTCAAATCTACCGAAGAGCTATATTTGATTGTATTCTTAATCCGACAAAATGTCATGCACCTTGCTATTATGAGCTATCACATAAATTGAATTGTCAACTTTCTTGATATAAAACGTCAATTCTTTCAAATTTTAAAATGATCCACCCAACAACTTGCCAAAATTCAAAAATTTAGCCCAAAATTCCTATATGCAAAATAGATAGGCTATGACTTATAAATAGGTGTGATGAAATGAATTAAATCTAACCTAATTAGGCTGGCCTATCTATTTCCTAGCCCATAGCCCAAACCAAGAAAATAGTTTGGACTTGAAAGTGGGGCATGTGATATGACCAAAATCAAATCAACCAATTATGAATTGACACTTGGCATACAAGGGATTAATTTTAGTTGGACTCATATTCTTGGATTGATCCAGATAAGAAAAGTGCAGGGATAGTTCTCCACTTGACTTTGTACTCTAAATCCAAGCTCCAATGAAAGAAGAATTCTTCATCTATAAAAGGAGATCTAATACAGTAGGTACACATCATGAAAAAATACATACATGCTCTCTACTCTCTCTTTACTTTCGGTCTCCTCCCCTCCTATTATTCTTCAAAGCCCTATCTAACTTAACCATCAAAAGGCCCTTGATAGAATCAGCTCTAATGACCTTCAAGCTCTTCTTTTTCCCGTATATGTGGATCATCCAATACAGAGTAGATCAACATCTTTACATGCAAATCTGTCAACAACAACTTTTCACCTACTGGATTGGATTTTAGCAGCAATATCTTGGTTTCCTATTGCTTAAAGGAACAGCTTTCAGTAAATAGGGTTATGATCAAATCCAATTGTAGATAAATGCACAACCTTAATCTCTAGCTAATTGTGTAGTCAACAGCTAGTAAATACTATTCTATTTAGTCACTTTTATACTCTAACTCTTCCCTGTCTATTGCTACACTATATATGGGGAACTTCAAATATTCTAGAATATCAAACATTATTTTCAAGAAAGATTAGAACTCTTTGTTTTCTTGACCCTTCCTGAAATCCTTCACATCTTTCTTCTTTGAGCTAGCACCAATCATTTATTAAAAAATTTAAAAAAGCTAATACCAACTACGTTAAAATTCTCTACCTATAAAGTTAAAAACAAGAAAAATTACATTTGAAGATATCTCTCAGGCTGAATGTCATTAAAAGCCATAAGTGCTACCATTTATTAGATCTAAGGCCCAAGGTTTAGAATTTGGTAATTAAATCGAACCAAAGATTTGTGCTAAAGAAATACACCTCTTTACACCACAAGACAAGTCTTCCACATCATGCTAAGCTCTAAGGGTTGCATCACCTTAGATCCTTGATTTCAAAATGTAATAAATATGAGGGTCAAGTTTCCTAATTTTGAAGGTATTTAATAAAAAAAACTTGATAGCACCTCTATAGTTTCAAACCATAACAATTGTTGATAATACTTAGAGGAGTAGGTATTAGAGTGTCCCTGTACATCCATTAGACTTTTAGTACCTGGTTAACACATCTTTAGAATTTCAATCAATGAGGAAAGAATATATTTGGTATCGGTTTTTGACCTCCTTAACAAAGTTGTCTCTCCACTTCCATGATCTTTACATGATAAGATGGTATGCTATACTTCGATCATAATATCCTGGAGAAATTTGAAACACCACTAATGATTTCTTGAAGATGAATGATGAGGTAATTCCTTAACTAGTGAGTTAAAAGATTGGTCTAGACCTGAAGCATGAGCTAAGAGGACCTCCTTCCTATTAGAGCCCGTTCTTTGATAGATAAATATCATGAAAAAATTGATCAACTTTTCTATTGACCAACTTAACTATGTTCTCATATTTTCAAGATGGATAAGTTACTTCCATAGATTGCATTTATCCATGAAATGAAAAAAAATTATCCACTTAGGGGGTGGCTAAATCATTTTCTATCAGTCAATAAAGAGATATTTAAGTTTATTCTCAAGATGCCCCATCTTTATTTCTAATGCCTCTATCATTTAATGCCCAATAACTCAGTTATTAAAAAGAATAAAAGATATTATGAGAAATATTGATAAATTTTAGCAACTTATCCAAAAAAATAGTAATGCAAAAGAACATAGATAACATATTTCAAAACCATTTTTTCATATATAAAAAGTATGGATAAATTATTTCTATCTAAATATTGTCTGAAAAATATTTATCTAAAAAAATATAGATTTTCATATAAATTTTTTATCCACAAAGAATAAACCCTTAAGGGTATGTTTGGTTGGGGGAGTCAGCATATAGAATGGGAATAGAAATATATAACTCCCATTCTGAATGTTTAGTTGGGGAGTCCCATTCATATTCTGATTTGAGGAATAATGAAAATACCCCAATTCTCCAAAATTCAATCTCAAATCCCCCCTAATATTCAAACCCCATTCTGATTCCGTCATAAATGAAATATATTAAGAAATATGGCTATTCCAATCCATTCTTATTCAGATTCCAATTCTAATTTCGATTTTGGTCATAAACCATACTGTAGATGTAGTTTAATCCTTCCATTGTTAAGCTAGCTTAGGTTAGTAGATTGTTAGACCGTCATAGGAGAATAGTTTATCATAACTGATTTAATGATTAGGGTTGAGTCCCTTCAGACATAGACCACAAGCTCTTGAGCACTGTTTATAATTGGGACTATAGTATTGAAAAATATTGGTAACTAGTGGATGTCTTTATTTTATCTTCTAAGAAATACTTGCATTCTCTCTTCTACATCTACTAGAATCTTCAAATATACCCAGAATTAATAATGCCCATAAGTTAGGACTTTTTACAGTGTGTGTTTTGCACGATAGAGAGCTATGCACCCATCGATGACCACGACATCATCTAATCACGAAGGTGGATGATTGTCAAATATCTAAAGATAATATGTTATGTATACTTTGCAAGTCGACATGACTTACTATGCCATGTTTGATGATCGTCTCTCTCCATGATCAGATGACATGGTTGCTGTCAAGAGGTGTACATCTTTGCAAAGCAAAACAAATAATACATGGAATTTGAACTCTAATGTCTGTTAATTGGGCCAACCACATGTCCACTATATGCTCTCCCTTTATCAAGATAAATAAACAGAATTTCTCACTACTCGTGATAATGTTCTACCCCTACATATTCTCATTATTCTCCAATTGGATGTTCCCCTAAATAGTCTTTCATTTCTGTTTATTGCTGAGTGGTCTCAAATTTAGTGCCAATTCAATAAGCTTGCTTCAGTTTAGTAGTTGAGAGTTCAAATAGGACTCTATTTATATCTTCTTTCTCCATGTAGCAATCACATGAGACTTTTTTGACATCCCTAAGCAACTCCAGCCACTTAGCAATTAACGCCTTGTTTTGAATGCTGAATCTATTGACCATCATCTAAATGCCATGATCTTCATCCTTTTATAGATATTCCATCATTTCTATAATTTGTCATGCTATACTTGTTTCAGTATTGTATTCATCTCAGATTCTAAAGAAAAGATAGAGTCCCATGTGGGACCTATGGATGGGTCTCTTAGTGAGACTAGGTAGCTTGGTTACAATGAATATGGCCACTAAGGTTGTATAAGATCTTCAGCTTCATGGTGAAAATTCTGACTTACATGTAAATCATAGTTCTTGGGGCAATAGACTCTCCTACATAACCCAATCTATCCTATTCTTCAATATTTCACAAAGCTTATTATATCTTTATTACATTATTAGTCATCAATAATGAATATCACACCATATGGTTCATGTACTAACTTTTCTTTAGATGGAAAAGGGAAAAAAAGGTAAAATATCATTGTTTATGTTGATTTAAATTCTCGGATGTCAATGCTGTCAACATCATTGGGATCTTTTGGATTTATAAATAGGGTGGTTATACCAAGGATAGAGAATAAACTTGAGAAGAAAAGAGATGGATGTCCTAAATCTAGGGCTGCTTAAGGTGACAATTTAGAGTTTGGAAAGATAGGTTAAAGGGACACAAGAAGTATAGGTAGTGAGAAAATGGAGGGGGATGGTGTTACCATGAATAGTTAGGAATGCTACTTTGTTATCCTGATGTAGGAAGACCATGGGAAGGATATGTTGCTGGCCTAAACAATAGACATCCAATAAGAAGTAGTCCATCAGGCAAAGAGATTAAAAGAATATAGAAAAGGATGGTTGGCATCAAAATGTCCATGGTCAAGATAGTTGGAAAAGCAAAGGAGGTCAAGCTGGCATAGGCCCTACAAGTCATCTTCAGAGTATTGCTTTTGGACTTTCACATCCTATCCAATTGATCAGAGAAAATGCTATTTTGTTGGGATGATTGGGATGGGTAGGTGGTTCTCCTTTAATGCAATAAGAGGTGGAAGTTAATGCAGCTATTCTTCAGAGGACTACCCCACCAGCCTCTGGGGTCCATTGAAGAGGCCATAGTGTGACCTCTTCTTTGATATTCCTACTCCCAACCATCTAAAGTCAGGCTTTCATGATAGCATCAACCCTAGGCAATCTTCCAACATCTTTAAAGGAGCTATGACAGATCAAGCAACTATCTCAAATAGAAGGAGAGCGGTGCAATTTCATAATGGCTGTTATTTTTGCTATGATGTACAAGGTCACTTTCTTTGTGAGTGTCGAAATAGGTTGGTATGTTTCATCTATCAAGGAGTGGAATTTTCTCATTTGTGCTCATTTAAAAAATATAAAGTCTGTTAAGGTGGTGTATTACCCTAGAAGATCTAAATCCATGCAAGTCTTTCTACCCATGGAGGCTCATCAAGTGCAGTGATACCATGAACTGGCCAGAGTAAGGGTGCTTAAGATGGTTTGTTCATGTACAGTGTATAGCCTCTTGGCCTGTAGAGAGATACCCAGAAGCTATAGTGGTTCCATTCTTCGTATGACTGGGATCCCATCTATATGGGAGCTGGCTACTTCTTGGTACTCTTCCCATCTAGAGCTTTGTTGCTACATGCCCATTGCCCAAGCTTAATAAGAGATTAACTCTTTAACTTCTTCATCAAGCTTTAGTTTATAGAGATGAAGCCAATCTACACAATCTTTTGGGTTCGGCCAGCTCGAAATCATTAGCCCAAGAAATCTTGTTGCTAAGAATTTATTGTTCTTTGAAGCTTCTGTTTTCTATGAAAGGATTGAAGATGTTCTCTATTCTATTTATATTATCGTGAAGGATGTTGCATATAAAATCTTGATCAATATCAAGGATGTTAGGGCTGCAACACCTCATTCCTCTAACATCTCTCCTAGGCTTGTTTGGAAAGCGGATTGGGCCCAACTATCATACTTCTTGACTATATGTCTTCCTTCTCAGGCTGCATATCAGGTTGGGAGGGTCGTCTTCTCCTAACAGAGCTGGCCCCTCTAAAAATATTGGCTCTAATTACTCAATTACGGATGATTTGGTCAGAAAGGCGCTAGAGCTCGTTGCTGGTGCGGAGCTTCACTGTAGGTAGATTCATCCACCTCTTCTCTTAGAGTGATCATTTCTATCCGACACCAATATGCTCTCTCCTGAGATAGCTAACCAGATTGAGAAGGAGAAGATGGCGAAGGTGTTAGTTAACCCCATAATAGAATCTAAGGAGCAAGGCACGAAGAGGGGATGGGGACTATCGCTGTCCTAGCACCTTCTGAGTGTGTTCCAAGGGCAAAAGTATCCTAGTGGAGAGTTTTAACAGGCAGCCGGCTATCACCATAGGCTGCTATGTCTCCTATCACGCATCGATTTGTCATTTTATCAGTTTAGGAAGTTGGTTCCAATTGATCCTCGGGTCGGTTTGAATCGGGTTCTTGTTCAAATTACCCTATGGGTCAAAGCGATCTTTTGGATCCTAAGCCAAGGATTGTGGGGCTCGAAAGGCCTACCATGGAGATGGACATGATTTTCAAAGAATTGTAATTGGTTATGTGACTCTCTTCAAGGTGTTGAAGACTGTGGTTGTGTTTAGGTTTGTAAACTAATTGTTATCAGCTAAAACATCAGAGGTTCAAAGGCCTTAGAAAAAAAAAGCAGTATGGAACCTATTTCTTCTTCAACCTGTGACATTATTCTTCTCCAAAAATCTGAGGTAGTAGCTCCCTCCAATTCTTTTCTATTTTCTCTAGGACATCATGCATTAATAGGTGGGCTCATCTAGCTCTTCTGGAGATATTTTGATAGATTAGAACTTTCGATTTTTTCTTTTCAAAGTCAATCAAGAAGGAGTTCTCCATTATAGTTCAATTATTTACTTTGAGCTAAAAAATCTTAATTACCTCTGCAGTCTATGAGCCTAATGGTAGGACCCTGAGAGATATCTTTTTCAAAAATTAGTAGAGATCAGAAACTGCCTCCCGGATCCTTAGATCATTGGAGGAGATTTTTAATATCACCAAAAATCTTATGGATAGGAGAGGCAACCTGCAACCTATTAAGGATAGCTTGTGTTTATGGAATTCATTTTTTACTTAAACTTTTGCATCTAGATTTAAAAGACAGAAACTTCATGTGGAGTAATAAGCGGGAGCACCCGATATTAGCTCGTCTCAATGGATTTCTTATTTCTCCAAAATGGGAGGACATATTTCCTGCCTCTTTTTAGAAAGTCCTACTTGGTGCTTCATCTGATCCCATGCCTATTACCCTTAATTGCAACTTTACTTTTCAATGTTCTACAATCTTCAAATTTGAGGCTTGATGGATTAAAGAGTTGTTTTTGCCCTTGAGGAGATTAAAAGAGTTGTTTTTTTCTTTGATAACATGAAATCTTTAGGTCCAAATAGGCTTACCTTTGCTTTCTTCAAGACATTTTAGAATCTAATTGATGATGACATGCTGATTCTCTTAAAGGTCTTCCATAGGGATTCTCCTAATCTTCATAGGCTTAATTATGCTTTCATTCCCTTGTCTCTAAGAAGAAAGGTTTACTTAGTGTTCGTGATTTTCACCCCATTAGCCTTTTCAAGAGCTTATATAAGATTATCTATAAAGTTCTATCTGATAGACTAGCTAAATACTTCCTTCTACTCATCGATGACTCATAATCTACTTGTATTAAGGGAAGTCAATTGTTGGCAATTTCTTAAGCATGCATGAAATATTGGCATTTTGTAGAAAGTTGGGGCGTAAAGGAGTTTTTTTGCAAATTGGATTTCGAGAAATATTTGACATAGTGAGTTAGGATTTTCTTCTCTCAGTTCTTCATGCTAGAGATTTCTCTTCAAAGTGGATTGGATGGATCTGATGTCTCCTCTCTTGATATTTGGTCAATGGCAAATCATGTAATTGGATAAAATATAAATAGGAGCTGAGGCAAGGTGATCCTCTCTCTCTATCTCTTTTCATTTTGGCAATGAATCTTCTCTCTAGAATGCTCAAATAGGCTGGTTCTCTTAGGCAGATGGATGGAATTGGCTCCATTAACATCTTCAAAGGAATCAAAAGTTTGCAATTTGCAAATGACACCTACTTGTTCTGTGCAAGTGAGATAAGAAGCCTATTGGCAACCAAGCCAATCCTCCTTCCTTATGAAGGGCTTTCTGGATTGAGAGTTAATTTTTACAAAATTTAATTATTTATATGAATATGAAGGATGATGAAACCTCTCTCTTTGCATCTTGGATAAACTATAAAAAAGTTCACTTTCATTCTCCTACCTTAGCCTCTTCCTTTGCATTCAGAAAATTCTGATGCAATATTGGATGCCACTAGAAAAGTTCAGGGGAGGGTAGCATCTTGCAAGGATAAATTTCCCTCTTAGGGTGGTAGGATAACCTTCATTAATTCTATTTTAAGTTCCCTAAATGGGTGATTAAGAAGATTGATCAGATGAGAAGAGTCTTCTTATGGAAGGGCCAAGATAAGATCAGTGATTTTCATTATTTAGCCAATTGGGACACTATATGTAAATCCAAGAAGAAAGACAGTTTGGGAATCAAAAACTTGAAACTAGGAATGTAAATAGGTCGGATCAGACTGGGTCATGAGTGAATCCAATCCAGCATAATTCCTTGATCAGGTCTTAATATAGGACCCTAACCAGTCCCATAGAAAATTGGGTTGGCTCTATGTATAACTTAGCCCCAATCCATAAAATGTAGGTCCAGTTTGGGTTCAGGTGGGTCACGGATCAATATCATTCGTTCCTACCTAAAAGTCATACTTGTTTACAAGATAAATATTAACAACAACTATGTCAACATCATATCGTTCATTCCTACCTCATATCTTGGATAAATTTCAAGTCAGTAACTGCATAGCATTAGATTAGATGCTATATATTTGGACAGACATCAAATCCACCATTAATATGATAACAGAAGCTATAAGAGGGACAATTTATGTTGACAAATGGCAACATCCATAGGGCCCAATCACGGTTAGAAACATAGTAGCTATAATAGAAGCTAAATCCCATTCTTTTAAACCACCAACATAATTAATAGTTAATTTTGAATGAGTAATACCAAAAAAAAAGTAAAAGTAAAACATCATTTCTACTCAGCTTGAAGCATGTAACTTGGCTAGTAGGGAATAGAGAATTGATCCATCTTGATGTATACCAAAAGTCAAGCATGGAATCTGGAAGCTCCATCATATTCTTGCACCCCTGTCTTGTTTTAAAGATCCGCCTGTTCACATCAATAATTTGCTCAATCAGATATTCGATGTGATCATATAAAAGAAATTGCATGAAAGTCAAATACAGGTAAATTGGTTTTGCATCATATGTTGTAGAACAAAATAAGCAATATTGTATCAAGATTGCTTATTCTCAATCATGCTTGAGCAAACAAAATCACATAATTTTACTAGAGATTTCACTGAAATAATATTGCTATGTAGGAAGAGAACCGGTGAATTGGGGGCTCGTAGATAAAAGTAGATTGAGACTTGTGAGAGATAGTCATCAATCAAATTGAGACTTAACATAAGCAAGGTGAACAACAATAATCACAAGAATTTCATTACTCCAAGACGCAAACATGTAATAGAACAATAATTGTACATGAGAATAATGAAATAGCTACTTTCCTTTCTTAATTACAAAAATTGTGTTCCTAAATATGCATGAATACATCTTATATTATCCAATATGATCCTAAATATGTGGAGAAACATTTATTTCTAACAAAATAATTAGACATATGAAGTATACCAAAATTTTAGAAGATGCAAATAAAATACAAGTATTTTGAATGGTGATAGTGTCACATGGGAGATTAATACAAACATGAAGGATGGCCTAAACCGTTTATCTTAGAATTCAGCAGGACTATCAATTCTTGAAGAGACAATTGATCCAATTTTTAGAGTAGCTTGCTTTAATGAAGTACAATCTGTATAAATGTATAGGCAAACTCATAGAAACCTCATCTTACTTATTAGCCAAATCTAACCTCAAATTAGCAAGTAAAAAAACCCAAGCCTCAAGTCATCTCCTAATTTCTAACATCACTTGAGTCTTTTGGCAACAAATAATTTAAACAGCAAACTCCAAGGAAACAAAAATAAAGTGAAATAATTAGTGATGTAGAGTGATTAATAGATATGATGACTTGAGCATAGTAGAACATAGAAGAAAAATAAGAAATATCTAAATAAAGAAGATTTCATAGTGAAGAAGATCATGAAGAAAAGGAAAAATTTTTAGAGTTCTATCCATTTCAAAAGTCTCGAAAGATCTCCAATCTCTATACAACTCTTTTCTTGACATGGACCAATAGGGGCCAATATAGGCCCATATCCATTTGCGTCTGTGAGTATTTCTTTTATTTGAAATATTATGATTCTTCTCCTAATGAAAAAAATAGTACATGATTCTGATTATCATAAATTAGAATAAATTATCGATCTAGATTTAATAACATCTGAGTGTTAAATTTAGTATCAATTATTATTTCTATGGTAATACTGAAATCATTGCCATCCAAGTGAGGAGAAAAGATGGAGAAGTAAGGACAAGTTGGCGAAGCAAGGAGGACATGACAGTGAGGAAGAAGAGACGATGGAGGAGAAAAGATAGGCAAAAACCTAAGGTTTCGAATGGAAGATGGATAAGAAAATGTGGGCCAAGAATAGAGTTTTGAATGGAGAATGGAGGAGAACAAGAGAGGATCAAGGAACAAATATCAATCAAGATATAAGATCTAGGATTTCTAACTGACATAAGATCATAGAAGGAGAACAATGTAGGCATAACTCGACACGAAGCTCAGTCGCCACCTTGTCGGATGCCAAAGCTGTCACTGTTTCATTAGCCATTTCATAGGGGAGAGGAAAAATCAACCGAAAAAGAATTGAGAAGGAGATTAAGAGACAAAAAGAGAGCGGTTTAGGAAGAAGAGATAAATAGGATTTGAAAAGAAGTGAGAGAGTTTAAGACTAAGATTGAGAGAGAGTGATAAGCAATGACTCAGGATGGGTTCGAGTTTGGGTGAGTGTGATGGGCCCATGCCATTCAGATCCTATACTAGATTTGGGTTAGGTCGATCGGGTCATATCATTTATCATAAGATTTAAATCACCCAAAAGTCTCAGTGAAGTGGGTGGGTCAGAATTCAATAAACCTAAACCTAATCTAGAAATAGAACAGATCTAATTTTAGAAACTGACCCAACTCTACGGGTCCTTTAAGACAATTTAGGTCAAATCTTATTAGATCGACTTGGGTCAAATTATGGGTCAACCCAACTCATTTGTAGCCTTACTTGGAACATATGAATTCGGCTCTTCTGGTGAAATGGGCATAAAAATTTACTACTGGCATGGATGCCCCTTGGTAGAACTAATTTTAGCAGGCTTATTATATTAGGATGAGGTTTGATATGAGAATTAAGAGAAGCACGAGGAAAATATCCTAGGTTTGGAAGGAAGTCTATCGTCAACTTCCTGCCTTTTGAAACTATCTTTCCTTCAAACTTGGTGTGGCTCGAGAATTAAATTTTAAGAGGATATTTAGTATGTCCTACATCACTTTTCCATCTTTTTGAAGATCTTTATGTATAAACTTTCACTGCTCGATGTCTTCTCAGTAGTCGAAGAGATCGCTATTTTGGAAGATTAAAGTTAAAGGTCTACTGACTTTCTCTCAAACGAGATTTTTGTCATTGCTTTAGGACAGCTTGCATCAAATTAGGCCGGCAAAGATTGGAGATGTCTCCACTTGGAAACTTACTAGTAATGGTCTTTTACTATGGACTCTTTTTATCACTTCATCAATAATAGAGGATTTTGCTGTCTCCACTGCAAAGTTCTATGGAAAGCAATAATTCTAAAAAGTTTAAAATTTCTTGAGGTTGGCCCTTAGAAACAAGATTCATATTGAAAAGGTGTTGGTGAAGAAAGGATGGAAATTGTTAGTTCGGGATGTTGTCCTTATAATGCAGATTTAGAAACAGTCATCCATTTGCTCATCAAATATCCTTTTGTACATAGTATTTGGATGGCTTTCAAAACTCAACTGAATATTAAGGGTTGGCCAAAAAACCTACATAGCCTTTGGACTGATTGGAGAAAGGCAAAGTTTGACTCTTGTATCAAAAGGTAGCTGACCAATTCATGATAGAAATCTGTTAGGAAGTTTGGCAAGAGTGGAACTCAAGAGTTTTTTTTTAAGAAGAGTAACTCGATCTATGCAACTGTCCAAAAAGTCTTGAATTCCTTGCATAGTTGGGACCACATTATTTGCTCTACTAATATTTTATTGTGTTATGAAAATTATGGTGGCATCTGCGATCTCTAGTTTACCATCTACAATGTGTCATCATCCATTAATTTATTTTACTTACTGTTGCATAGGGTGACTGATCCTCTATACTATATGGATGTCTCTTCTCTATAACAAGCTATTATTAATCAAGCCTATTCCTTGCCTGTGTGCTTTGGAACTCTATATTAGTCTTAGCTATGTAGCTCTATTTTATCTTTTCCTTGTGCTTTGTTTGTCACCATTCCTATATTTTTTTTCTAGCAATAAATTGGAGAAATAAGAGAGAATGGTGGATAACAAGGGAGGATGGAAGAGTAGATATCAATCGAGACATAATATCTAGGGTTTCGGATCGATAATGGAGAATGGAGAAGAAATAATGGACAATGGAAAAAAACAAAGGATGATGGAGGAGTGAATATCAATCGAGACATAAGATCTAAGATTTTGGATTGACATAAGATCATAGGAGGAGAACAACATAGGCATACCTCAACACGAAACTCAGTCACTACCTCCCGGATGCCAAAGTCATCACCATTTTGCTAACCATTTTGTAGAAGAGAAGGGAGATCAATCAGGAAGAAATCGATAAGGAGACTGGGAGACAAAGATAGAGCGATTTGATAAAAGCAAGAAAGTTTAAGACTAAGGCTGAGAGAGCAATAAGCGACGACTCGGGATTGGTTCGGCATCGGGTTTGGGTTCAAGTGAGTGTGACAAACCTATGTCATCCGGGTGCTACATTGGGTTCAGATCGAGTCGGATTGGGTCGGATCATTCATCATAAGATTCAAATCAATTCAGAAGTCTCAGCGAAGCAGATCGAATCATAATTCAGTAAATCTAGATCCGACCTAAAATAGAATGGGTCTAATCTAAGATCCCAATCTAGCTCCATGGGTCCTTTAAAATGTTTCTAACTGGATCTCATCGGGTCATGGGTTAACCTGATCTATTTGTAGCCTTACTTGATCTATTTGCAGCCTTACTTGGAACATATAAATTGGCTCTTCTGGCGAAATGGGCATAGAAATTTACTATTAGCAGAGATGCCCCGTGGTGGAACCAAGTTCAGCAGGCTTATTATGTTAGAAATGTTGAGAAAAATATCTCAAGATTTAGTCCATAATAAGTCTAGGACAAGATCCAGAACAATGAATGGAATCCAACGAGTCCAAAAATAACACAAACGAAGTCCGGATAAAAAGATACGCATGAGAGAAAATCGGGAGCAGTTGGTACAGCCCACAGGCTGTCAGAGGAGCCCACGGGCTGGCACAGGCCCGTTACGGCATAGGCCAGGCCCGGCAGCACGCTGGCGTGTGGGCCAGCAATGCACTGGGCCGGCCCAGATAGGCGTGAGCGCGTGCATGTGGGCCGCACGGGCGCCTAGGCCTGCCTAGATATCGCAGTCCACTGTGGACCACATGAGATATCGCGGCTCACGAGGCTATGCGTGGATCAAAGGTACAATCCGATGGCTAATATTGTAGTCGGTGGGGATTGGACGATCCAGGTCGAATCTGAGCATGATCTGGACATAGTTTGTATGATCAGATGGCTCTGGTTCGAGTCGATCATGATCGAATGGCTAGAATTGATTTTGAATTTGATTTAGACTCAGTCTCCTAATAAAACACTGTTTTAGGATTTTTGGAGGTTATATAACTCCAATTGACGAGCTATTTATTACATCAGATAGCTGGTGATGTCTTGATCGTACAGAGAAACTTCTTGAGAGATTTCAGAGAGTTTTTATAAGAATTTTGAAGCTTCTTATTGAGAGGCTCTTGTACAAAAATTGTGTAGTGAGTTCCTCTTATATTCTTTATTTTGTTTCTCTCATAGTGAAGCTTGCACACCCTATGAAAGTAGGCTTAAGGTCAATTCACATATTTTTATTATGTTTGTTTGTTGTTCTTTCTTCTTCTTTTCCTCGTGTGGTATCAACATCCGCTTCTCGAATGTTATTGTGATTTTGGATAGATGATTTGTGTTCCGTAACTGAGAGATCTACCCTAACAAATGGTATCAGAGTCTGATTACAATGGACAAGTGGTATCAGGCGGTCCAGACAGAGGTGGTATTGATCGAGATAGAAGATAAAAAGATAAGTACAATCAAGATGGAGATCAATCAGTTCGATGAAAAGATCAATTTTCCTTGTGGCAAGCAAGGATGAAGGATGTGCTCATCCAATATGGATTGATTGACACTCTTTTGAATGAGAAGAAGCCAGCCACCATAGAGGAGAAGACCTGGGGTGGCTATAGATGCAAATGGTGAGTACCATCCATATATACCTGATAGATGAGATGGTGATTCATATACTTAGCGAAACTTCTCCAATGGTACTGTGGTCGAAGCTCGATGAGTTATATATGGCAAAGTCCCTCACCAATACTCTTTTCTTATGGAGGCAGTTCTACCAACTATGGATGGATAAAGGACAGAGCGTGTAGGAGCATCTCAGCTACTTCTAAAAGATTCTTATCGATCTTTTCAGTGTAGATGAGAAGGCTGAGGAGAAGATCAGGGTGTTGTTCTTGCTAGTGTCGCTTTATTCTTCATATGAGTCCTTGATGACTGATCTTCTAGTAAAAAAGAGTACCATCAAGATGGACGAGATTACCATAGTCTTTAGAAAGAGATTCTTAGGAGGAAGCATCCAGCTTCGAGCTCAGATGGCAGCAGCTCAGCTTTGATGGTTTCTGAAGGAGCAGATAGCAGCAGACGGAACTATAGAAGATCGTAAGGAGGACGATCCAAGTTCAAGAGAAGGGATCTTAGTAAGATCAGATGCTATCGGTGTGATGAGTTGGAGTATCGTGTCAGAGATTATCCTCAACTCAAAGATCGGATGAGGCTGCTACAATAATAGCCAGTAGTGAGTCAGAAGATGATGTCCTATTGATATCTGATAAAGTATCTACTTCTTCCTAATAGTGGATTTTAGATTCTGCGTGTACTCATCATGTATGTTACAGAGAAGAGCTGTTTGACTCCCTGAAGAGTAATGAGGGCACTGTTCATCTAATGGATGGATCGAGCAGTGCGATCAGGGGCATCGAGATGGTCAGCTGGAGGACACATGATGGTGCAGTAAGGAGATTGGATGAGATTCGATACATATCCAATTTCAGACAATTTTATCTCACTGAGTAGACTAGATTCAAACGATTACAGGTGGATAGCTAGTGATGGAATTCTGAAGGTCAAACGCAATGATAGGGTGATATTGGAAGGAAAGTAGATCAGAGGAGGACATGACTATCTGGTAGAAAGCCCAATGCGAGTTGGAGCTTTAGGAGCCAGGAGAAGCCTAATGCGAGGTAGAGCTCTAGGTGGAGGTGGATCGAGCACGAGACAGGAGACTCAGGAGGATGAGAAGCGACATCGCAAGTAAAGTTTCTATTACCGCAGGAGACTTTTTCGAGCTGATCTTTGGTCAAAATAGACACAGCCCATGACGGACATAGGATCGAGTTGTCTAGCTCGACTCCCACATTTGCCTATCCATGAGATAGCAAGCGTACTCTAGTGTTACGTAATTCAGTGCAGGGGCAAATGGTAATTTTAAACTTTTCAAAATTATTATTTTATAACGG
>KE504753.1:917186-935303 GCA_000441515.1 Elaeis oleifera | reverse complement strand
ATTAGATCATCCGAATCGTGCTCAACTCAAACAGTCCGTGACTCCTCACAAGGACTATCCTGGCCAAGGTTTTGCTAAATTGAACACGACTGTACACAGCTCCTAAACTGGAGTGGTCAATCCCATCTTGACACACGCACCGACAAGTCAAGTACTTGACTACACCCAGCAGCATTCCGTCACTGAATTAGAAATTCAGGTAGTCCAGTGCCTAAGTGCAGTGAGTTGCTTGCAAGTCACCGTGGCGATCTCAGGTCGGAGGGACATTTATACCCATATTCCATCGGAGCAAATCTTGACAGCAGAAATAGCTCCGGAGTCGGTCACGTTCAGTGCAAATGTACCCTTACATCTCACCTGTATGCCATACCAGTGTCTCCACACTCATTGATTAAGAGGACAACCAACCTATATGACACACAACGACCTATGCTTGATAAACGTTGTCATCTTTGGTAACAACATATCATTTGGTCGCGAACAGATTTAAGGACTAAACGATAAATCCTCCTTTGTCGAGTCTAAATAGTCCTAAGGACTTCATCACAACATAGGAGTTCATTAAAAGATAAAATATTTTGTGATGAAAAATATCAAAATAATTTTATTAATTCATAATTCATGTACATATACAAAAAATGAGCACATCCATCATCATTCTGACGATTGGCTTTGAGACACTATTCCCAACATCCAGGGCATGGGGGTGAGATGGATCATAGGCTCTCAAAGACATGTAGAGGTCAAACATCGAATCGAGATAAAGATTGTTGAGAAAAATATCTCGAAATTCGATCTACAATAAGCCTAGGATAAGATCCAGGATGATGAATGGAATTCAACGAGCCTAAGAACAATCCAAATGAAGTCCGAATGAAGAAGATACATGCGAGAGAAGGTCGGAAGCAGCTGGCACAGCCCATGGGTTGCTAGAGGAGCCCACGGGCTGGCGCAGGCCGACGGCGGCACGGGCCAGGCCTTGTAATGCGCTAGCACGTAGGCCAGCCCAAATAGGTGCGAGCGTGTGCACGTGGGCCGTGTGGGTGCCCAGGTCTGCCTAGGTATCACGGTGGACCGCACGAGATATCGCTACTCACAGGGCCACGTGTGGATCGTAGGCGCAATCCGATGGCTGATGTTGCAGCCGGTAGGGATCGGATGGCCCAGATTGAATCCGAGCATGATCTAGACATAGTTTGCATGATCAAATGGCTCTGGTTTGAGTCGTCACAATCGGATGGCCAGAATTGATTTTAGATTTGATTTGAACTCGGTCTCCTAGTGAAATACTATTTAAATTTTGGATGCTATATAACTCCAATTGATGAGCCGTTTATCGTGTCGGATAGCTGGTGACGTCTTGATCGTGCATAGAGACTTCTTGAGAGATTTCAGAGAGTTTTTATGAAAATTTTGGGGCTTCTTGTTGAGAGACTGTTATACACAGGTTGAGTGATGAGTTCTTCTTATATTCTTTATTTTTGTTTCTCTCATAGTGAAGCCTGCATGTTTCGTGGAGGTAGAGTTGAGGTCGATCCACGTATTTTTATTATATTTATTTATTATTCTTTTTCTTTTTTTTTCGTGTGGTATCAACATCCATTTTTCAGATGTTGTTTTGATCTTGGGCGGGTGATCTATGTTTCGCAATTGAGGGATCTACCCCAACAAGGAAGAGGTATAATGTGAGAATTAAGAGGAGTATGAGGAAGATGTTTTAGATTTGGAAGGAAGTCTGTCATCAACTTGCTACCTTTCAAAGCTATCTTTCCTTAAACTTAGGTGATGACTTAAGAATTAGATTTTGGGAGGACACTTGATGTGTACCTACCTCTCTTTCTATCTTTATGAAGATCTTTATGCATAAGCTGCTAATCATCACTACTCAGTGGCTTCTTGGTGGTCGAAGAGATTGCTCTCTTGAAAAATTAAAGTTTGTGGTCTACTGAATTTGTCTCAAACAAGATATTTGTCATTACTTTAAGACATCTTGCATCAGAGATGTCCCAACTTGAAAACCTATTGGCAATGGTCATTTCAATATGGACTCCTTTTATCACTTCATCAATAATGGAGGGTTATGCTGTCTTTACTACAAAGTTCTATGGAAAGCGGTAATTCCAGAAAGGTTAGAATTTTCTTAAGGTTGGCCCTTAGAAACAAGATACATACTGGAGAGGTGTTAGTGAAGAAAGGGTGGAAATTATTAGTTTAGGATGCTATCCTTATAGTATAGGGTTCAGAAATAGTCATCCATTTGCTTATCAACTATCTTTTTGTGCATAGTATTTAGATGGCTTTCAAAACTCAACTGAATATCAAGGGTTGGCCAAAACACTTGCATAGCCTTTGGACTAATTAGAGAAAGGCAAAGTTTGACTCTTCTATCAGGAAGGCAACAACTCATGATAGCATTTTGCTAGGAAGTTTGGCAAGAGTGCAACTCAAGAGTTTTTTTTTTGAAGAAGAAGAGTAATTCAATCTATGCAGTTATCCAGAGGGTTTTGAATTCCTTCCATAGTTGGGACCATATTATTTGCTCTACTAATATTTGGTTGTGTCGTGAAAAATTGTGGCAATAGCTGGGATCTCTGGTTTACCATCCACAATGTATCATCATCCATTAGTTTGCTTTATTTACTATTGCATAGGGTGACCTGTCCTCTATACTATATGGCCGTTCTCTGTAACATCCTACTATTAATCAAGTCTATTCCTTGCTAGTGTGCACTTCAGAACTCTATATCGGTCTTAGCTATATGGCTCTATTTTGTCATTTTCTTGTGCTTTGTTGTAACCATTCTTGTATTCTCTTTCCGGCAATAAATTGGCGAAACAAGGGAGAATAAAGGAGAAACAAGGGAGATGGAAGAGTGGATATCAATGGAGATATAAGATTTAGGGTTTCAGACTAACATAAGATCATAGGAGGAAATAATATAGGCATACCTTGACACGAAGCTCAGTCACCCTCTTGCCAGATGCCAAAGTCATCACTATTTTGCTGGCCATTTTGTAGGGGAGGAGGGAGATCAATTAGAAAGGAGACTGGGAGACAAAGAAAGTGATTTGATAAGAGGCAAGAGAATTTAAGACATAGACTGAGAGAGTGAAAAGTGAAGACTCAAGATTGATTTGGCATCAGGTTTGGGTGAGTGTGATGGTCCCATGCCATTCAGATCCTATACTGAGTTCAGATCAGGTCAGATTGGATCAGATCATTCATCAAAAAATCCAAATCAACCAGAAGTCTCAATGGGGCAAGGCAGATTAGAATTCAATAACCTAATATATTCAATAGAGTTTGTTATCAACTTACTGCGAAAATATATTTCCTTCAAACTTGATGATGGATTGAGAATTAGATTTGAGGACACTTGATGTGTACCTATCTCGCTTTTTCATCTTTTTGAAGATCTTTCTGCATAAGCTGCTAATCATCACTGCTCAGTGGTTTCTCAATCATCGAAGAGATCATTTTCTTAGAAGATTAAAGTTAGAGGTCTGCTGACTTTATCTCAAACAAGATGTTTGTTGTTGCTTTAGAACAGCGTGCATTAGATTACTTGAAAGCTTTCTAGCAATGATCTTTTTGCTGTGGACTCTTTTTATCACTTCATCAACAATGGAGGATTTTGCTGTCTCTACTACAAAGCTCTATGGAAAGCAGTAATTCTAGAAAGTTTTAAATTTCTTGAGGTTGGCCTTTAGATCTTGGAGAGGTGTTGGTGAAGAAGGGTGAAATGTTAGTTCGGGATGTTGTCCTTATAGTGCAGGTTCGAAAATAGTCATCCATTTGCTTGTCAAATATCTTTTGTACGCAGTATTTGCATGGCTTTCAAAACTCAACTGAATAACATAGGTTGGCCAAAAATCTGCATAGCCTTTGGACTGATTGGAGAAAGGCAAAGTTTGACTCTTTTATCAAAAAGATAGCCAACCAACTTGTGGTAGTAATCTGTTGGGAAGCTTGATAAGAGTGAACTCGAGAGTTTTTTTGAAGAAGAGTAACCAGATCTATGCAGTTGTCCAGAGATTCTTGAATTCCTTCCATAGTTGGGATCACATTGTTTACTCTACTAATATTCGGTTGTGTCATAGAAAATTATGGAAGCAGATCTCTGGTTTATCATCCACAACATGTCATCATTTATTTATTTGTTTTGCTTAGTATTGCATAGGGTGACTGGTCCTCTGTATCATATGTGTGTCCTTTCCCTGTAACAAGCTACTATTAATCAAGTGTATTCCTTACTTATGTGTGCTTTGGAACTCTATGTTGGTCTAACTATATGGCTCTGTTTTGTCGTTTCCTTGTGCTTTGTTTGTAACATTTTTATATTCTTTTTTCAACAATAAATTAGAGCGGCTTTGCTTCCCTTATTCCTCGTTAAAAAAAAATAATGGACATCACAAATGACTGGTATATGGTTTTGGAGTAAGATTTTATTGAGCGTAGAAGAGAGAAATACAAGAATTTCCACTAAAAAGTAAAATAGAGATGCTTGGAGGTCACCATCCATTACAAGAAAACATAAAATTCATGATATTATATTGGTACTAATTTAGAAAAATATCAAAAAATAATATTTTGCCTGCATTGTGATAAATTACCAAATATTAGTTTATAGCTTATCTTTATTTTCTACCATTAAGTCAGAAATACTCTTTGTAGATATGATTAGTGAGCTGACACAAAATAAAAAGCTAGCTGAGAGTATACATTATGCTTGGTTTAATTTCATTCCAAACAAGATTATGCAAGATCGATTTGGTGAAGAATCTAGATCACTAACCAGATCAAATTTTATATTTAAATTCATTAAAATTATAAATTATTTGAATAAAGTATATAATATTAAAGTTTAAAAAAATTTATATATTGAATACCACAGTTATTCTTTAATTGCAACACAAGTAAAATTATCTATATTTTAAAAAACTTATAAGAAAAATGTAAAAATATGGGAATATGTAAACGTTATTAATATTTTTAAATATTCTAAATAAAATGGTTTTGAAAATGAACTTATTCATTTTTTATTTTTTAATCAAAGGGAAAAGAATTAAATATTTATGAAAAAAAATTATCAAAATATGAAATCTCATAACATGTTCCAAATGAGTATATTGTATAACATGAATTCAAAAAGTGTAATAAACTATGATTTTATTGAAGCAAAAATATATCATATATCCCCCGCATTTTTCTATAAGGAGACTAGCATTCTAATTATCATGCATGCTCAAGAGCTACGGCACATGTTCAAAGACACCAGCCTAATTAAATTGCCATAACTAGCTACGACAAGCTGCTCATTTCAGCGAGCCTTCATGGTAGCATGGAGACCACTAAACTCAAACCCAGCTTCATGCTTAACTGCCCAACAGCAGAAATGTTAAGCTTAGGATCCACATCCAATAGGAATGAGGTCCCTTGAAGCCCTTTCAAGTCACTGGCTGATGACTCACCTTATCTTTGATCGAAGGAGATCATCAATTGAATCACATACTGCTTCAGAATGCTCTCACTAGATCTCAATATTACCTCAAGCAGTATGGAAATCATGGAAGTGAGGAGCCAAATTTGTTGACACTCCAAAGACGTGCCAACATGCTACTAGACATTTAATAGGTGCAGGGATAATCCCTAAGACATACTTCCATTGTTTGCATGACCATTTTATCTTTGAATGGCAGAGGTGCCGCCGAGCCCTCTTTCTTAAATACTTCTAAGCAAGTTATTAGAAAACTTGACATAATATTTGTTGCGTCTGGGAGACAAGGATAATGGTCACTCAATCTCCAAAGTCTAATGGAGCTTAGGTCATCTATGGTATTTGTTATTAGAAAATTTGACATTGATATTTAATGCACTTTGGAGACATAGATACTGGGCGACAATGTCCAAAGCTTAATGTGGCGTTGGTCGTCGATGGAATCTTTATAATCCCTGCCGACGGCTTGTGTGGTGGTATCATTGTTAGTTTTTTTTTTTTTTAGGTAAAAGATAAAACTTTCATTTAAAGCAAGAAATATTGCAATACAAGTACAAAAGAGGCCTGCAATACATGAACCAAAGTGCAGGCCGAAGAAACCAGTGATGAATTACATAATGGAATATAAAAAGGAGGTGTTAAGAAACAATTTTGACTAAAACCTATACAGAACAGTAAGTATGACACTATAATAAAGAAGAGAAGCTATGTAGATGTATGAACAGAAGAAATCTTCACCCCAAACATAAAACACTACTGAAATGAAGCAATCTCATCTCCAAGGGACTCAAAATCCATTGCTGCGTAGAACAAGAGTTGCTCAATTCTTGAAGCTTCGTATCACAGTAGAGCAACCATTGCAGAGCGTGGAGTAGCAGATCAAAATCAAGCAAACAAACCCACCGAGTGAAAACCATATGATCTTAAAAGTTGTAAGCAGGCTCTTAGAGAAATAAATGGAACCCCTCATTAATAATGACAGAAGAAAGAACAACCAGTCCAAAGATACTGACAAGTTGATTGAGGACGATAACTGAAGTAGTGTGATGCAACCATTGAAGAGGCCAACAAATATAGAAGACATTAAGTGTAAAGCTAGCATCATGACAATTAGACGGCATGAAACAAAAGAGATCTACAATGTCATAGTATGAGGCATTAGTAGCATCTTGCTGCAGTCATATGATATCTTTGGAATGATGACCCCTGATATGATATAAGGATCAGCGGAACCCCTCTGTATCATAACACCAGTATTTGAACAGACACCGCTAATACTAGAAGCCAACTTATGATGATGGAACAGCAAAGCCTGAACAGTAAAAGAATTGTTAGGAATATAGAGAAATAATTGTTTGATAAGTCAAGCCCCGCAACAATGTTCTGAATTGAGATCTGCAACAGATATGAAAGAACCAACATATGAAGGGAACAAATAATGCCAATGGTAGCTGGATTTAAATATGATATAGCCACCATTCTGTATAGAAAACCAAACTGTAAGAATAGAAATGACTCATTGGTACACCGAACGATGTCTCCAAATGGATACTCATTCTTCCCATTACAGTGTTTTCCTCTCATTTCATTTCCGTGGTATACAATGTTCCTGTTGAGTCTCTCAATTTCTTCCCTTTATTCAAGTTGTAATATATCAGCTAGGATCATTGAATTCCTCCATAGTAAGTGGTATCATTATAGTTTGGAAGAAGGTTTTATCTCAGGTGGATTACTTCATCACTAGTAAGCATACAGCCTATGGTTTGAATTTCAATACCAATTTTTATTCCTTCATGCTCAGGTGTAATTTCTTTCTGTTTACCAATTTTATTGGTAGGGAATTTAATGTGATTGCTTGTAGCTCAAAGAAGAAAAGTGAATTCAGGGAGGATTAAGAAATCATAGAGTTGCAAGCTTTATATTGGATTTACTCTATGCTTGAGATCCTTGTACTTGATGTTGTGCTAGGCAACAAAGCGCATACTAAAATAACATTGGATGCAGCAGCAACACAGCATACCTAAATCACACCTTCGGTCATTTACAATTTGGATCCTCTACGCTGCAAATTTAGAACTGTACTCTACACCATCACAAATAGCTGTCATATCATCCATCTCAATGATTGATAATTTGCATCCATTCCTAGAATACAATGAGGCACCATTACTGTATGTCGCAGAGAGGGAGAGTCACCCATCTTTGAGATGGATGATGCGGCAGCTATCTACAATTGTGGTACACAAGTTGCACCACAGAGGATCTTGAGTCGATCATTTAGGCCTACAAATTTTGGGACTACAACTTAGTTAATATATTACCTCTACTTTAGTAAGTGGGTATCAATAAACTTACAGTGCAGCACAAGCCAAGCAACATGAGAATAGTAGATTAAGAATAAGATATTTATTGTAGCTTTAAAGCCTCAAAAAGATGATCAGATGATGATATAAAATATATGTGGATTTCTCTTTATTTGACTACCATTAATAATTGCTTAATAGTGAGAAGGAAGATCCCTTCATCCTAGTTTAGAGATAATTTGCACTCTTTTAGAGTATGTTTAGATGACTGGGCCCAAAACCTACAGGAATCATGGGTTTAGGCCAGTACAACCACCAGCAGGTCTTTTTCTCTCACTGGGATTGGAGCTAGCCCACTACAATAATTCTCCGGGTATAAAGACAAGCTTAGCCTAACTTCATTTAGGTGGTAGTATTGGCCCAACCGCACGATTCTCAAGGGATTTTGGGCCAAGTTATCCAAAAGGATTGTTCGGATGTCTGGGCCTAAACTCCACCAAAATCATAAATTGGGCTCAAACAACCAACTAAATAATACTGGCTTAGACTTATAATTACAAGAAGCCAAAGAACTACAGGAGTAGGCCGGCATGAATTTCATAAGAGAAGAAAAGGCCTTAGCATATTCTTGTTTTTCTCCTTATAAGATTCGGATCAGCCCACTCCAAAAGATTTCTGGGTTCGCATAATCATAAATCAAAACCACAAATGTTATGAAATTTTAGACCCAAACATCCAAACAGGTCTAAAGGGAATTCATTCCATGTTCATCTTAATTTGTGTAATTACGCTCACCAGAGTATTCCCCCTAGAGTTTCTCCTCTCTGGTTGCTAACCCTCTTAATTTGTGTAATTACGCTCACCAGAGTATTCCCCCTAGAGTTTCTCCTCTCTGGTTGCTAACCCTCACCTCTGGCTTTACCCAAGCAGAAAATATGCCTGCATCCTAGCAGACCTTGTTTTGTCATGGCTTCGAGTTCATTACGTGCTGCGGCCCATGAACAAAGGCAAATGACGGCATTTTTGTAAATTATCAAGTAGCACCGGGAACAATGAAAATCCTCCCAAGCCAACAATTCCTATTATATTTAGTGGATCAAATGCTTCTAAAAATCTCTAGGAGTGATTATGCACACCTAAAGTTACTTGAAGCTGGTCCGCCAATTCTCTTTGGCTGTGCTGCAAGCTACCAAGTTGAGGACTCATGATTCTCTTCCAAATCAAATGGATTGGGGTACAAAGCTCTGCCTCCAGGTTTACAGAATCACAAATGAGACATTTTAAGAAGCTCAACAGGGCCTCGCATGCACCAATCATTTTCCAGGCATTTTTGCAGCCATCACTAGTTGTCTGAGAAGGATCATCTCATCCAAGGATGACAAGACTTGGCACTTAATACTGAGATGGGGAACAGAAGACCCGCAACAATAAGCAAACAAATACCCACTAAACATATGCAGTTTAAGATACAGAATCATAATCTATAGTCCACAACAGTATGGTTTGAAGAATTCTTGCTTTCAGGAGTGGCACCTTTTAGGAGACAACCAAGATGAGGTAACGCTACAGAAAGCAACTAGCTTTAATATAGGAACATATTGAACCAGCATCACATGGCACATGGCAATGTTCAGTCAGACACTCCATTGTCACTTCACATTAGCTAATCCATCAACATAGAGGGCGTACCCCTTATTTCCAAGCTTATAAAGGACTAGGACAACATCACTATCAGATAGCAATTTGTGATAAATAATATACCATCTTAAATGGTGGCTTGATCTCTGGAACTACACTTGCACCAGGACAATGGAATTTACCATGCATCAGCTTAAGATCATCCATGCATGGACTTTCAGTTATCTGTATGGAAAAAGTGATGTCAAGCTAACGTAGTGATGCTTCAAATTACCAGAGTTCTATCGGCTACAACGGGGCAACGCCAATCTGTGATGGATTGAAACCATATTTTCATTAAGCAAGCAATGGTTCCACAAAAATAGACCGTCTAATCATTGGAGAAAGAGAATTGAGCCTGCAGTGGTCAAATAATTTCCAAGCCAAAAAAAAAGTCTTCATTGCATCATCAAACAGTCAGTCCATTGAGAGTCTTTCTGCAGCAGAACTAATAAAAGTTTCTTCATTAATCTAAAACTGAAGTCAAAGAACAAAAGCACCTAATACCAAGTGACAGAGTAGTTGCACAGCAACTCCACATTCAACTTCAGTTTGGACAGTAGACCAACTTAGATTACCTGCAACCACCTCTCTCCCAAGCCTACCTTGATATACAAATCTAAGGGTATAAATTCTGACTGCATATACGCAGCTGGAAATTATAATGACAGTTACTGCAGAGGTGAAGCAATTACCAGAACAAAAATATCCTGTAACACAAACCCACAGAACACAGAACAGAACGGTTGTACCAAAAGGCTCATGTGGAGAACTAGTGGCTGGTATCAGAGGTTGGAGCATAAGAAAACCATCCTGCGAGGCAGTAGCAGTAGCAGGGGCAGTAGGTACACCAGTAGGTGTGAAGCTTGCATTCGTAGCTGATGATGGATTGGCTTGATACATAGCAGGATTGATCAGAGGGGCAGCACCATTTGAGATGGGGATCGCTGCAGCACCTGAAGCTGGAGGTGCAAACGTAGGAGGCCTAGGAAAGTTGTTCATTTGCATTGGCAGTGAAGTTGCACCAGGTGGTACACCAGTTGGAGAAACAGCTGGAATATTTGGGGCAACACCATAACCTGACAATGCCAACACAAATAAAATCATGTTGATGAACAAATATGCACACCATATTCACAGTTGATGGATGTACACAACCCATTAATTATACCAGTGAAGATAATGTATGAAAAATAAATAATAATGAAAAATTTGTGAGAAAAGGTGTCTGAAGTCAGATTCGAGGAAAGAACCAGAATGCTTGTACAGCTGAAGAAAGGATACCAAAATTTCCTTGAGATGCATAATCTTCTTTTCATTCCTCAATCGTAATGCAATTTTCTCATCTCATCAAATAGGTGCTCAATAAAATGTTTGGATCCCATAAAATTACTGTATATAAAAATGAATTTCAACAAAACCCAAACATAACTTACCAATGGCATAGACAATAAGGACATCATTGGAAAGTATACTAAAAGCTCCACTAAACACCAACCATTTTAAAATAATAGCAAGAAATGTCTGAGTTCACTAAAGGATTAGCTCCAATGCCAACTCATGTCAAAAAGAAACTTAGACATTAAATAATAAATACCCAAATTGAGCACACCACAATTGAAATCAAACACAATGCCACACCTAGCCCTTCCAATTCGTACATCAAAGATTGTACCTTAGCTAGACTTACCCTTAATTCAAACTTCAACTTATTTACCAGACCCGACTCCAACCTACCTAACCCAACACTGGTTAGGTTCAGGTTAGGCAAGTGAGACCTGCTGGTGTGTAGAGTCATGTTGCTGAACCCATCAAGCCATGTTGCAGTAAACATGCAGAATCTATCAGGTCACCATATAATATACATCAAATATATAGTTAGATCATAAAAATGTATAAATTCCTTAATTACATCCCTTCCATGAGAGTGAGCCTTGGCACAATGGTAAGGTTGCTCTACCGTAACCTGATGGTCATAGTTTCAAAACATAGAGAGAGTCTCTCCACATGTCGGGTAAGGTTGTGCATATTTGACCATGCCTAAACTCTACAACAGGAGGCTGATGCCCTAGGCTGCCCTTTCTTAATTCCTCCTTTCCATCTTCCTATCTCCTCTTTTCCTTGTTCTCTCTCCCTTTTCCTACCCTCCTTCCACTACCCTCCTCAACCATCTCCTCCGGCAAAGTCCAATCCCAAGACCATCACCCTTCACTCTTCTCAAGGATGACTCCAACAGCAAGATTCACACCACCAACTACAGTGGTAGAGGGTAGCAAGATCTGTTGAACCATGCTAGACCAGCCAATTCAAGGCATACAAACCAACTAATCGATTACCTGCGTAGTTCATTCCCTTGGTTCGAAATAGAGGGAGAGAGAGAAGAAAGGAAAAGGCTGTGAGAGAGGGAGAGAGAGAGAGAGATGGAGGGGCTTGAGGAAGGGATGAAGGGCCGAGAGTCTCTCTCTCCCTCCCTCTCTCTCCCTCTCTCTCTTTCCTCTCTCTCTCCTTCTCCCTCTCTCCCTTCCCTCTCCAGCTCTCCCCTTGTCGGTACACAATACGGACCTGTATCGTGCTGAACCAGTTGTCTGCCACCACTTCATATGGTAATTTGGCAAACCTTGAAGGACAGCATCGCCATCAAGGTCAGTGGAGCCATGAATCAAAGCTTTGATGCTAGATAGGGTTGTTGTTGGCATGAAAGCTAGGGATAGGATCAAGCTTAATCAGGTTGCAGCAGGGGCTAGCGAGAGGATGATAACAATGTCAGATCAGGACACTGCCGACACAAGGGCCAATAAGAGGGCGAGATTAATGCTGCATCTAGTCAATGTCGGGCTAGCATGTGTAAGGTCAGCACCGGAATGGGTTTAACAGCGCAACATCAATAAGCCATCTGGAATTGGGAAGATGTGGCCATAAGAAATAAGTTACCCAATCAGCAGGTTGGATGTAGGTTGGCATAATCTATCTACTATAGGTTTTAGTCAAAGGCTCTCACCTACTACAAGTGGGTCATGTTTGGCTTAAATTACTCAAGCATTCACATTGTGAATAGACTCCTATTATAGGCTTTATCTTTACTTCAAAGCAAACTCAACTGCATGTTCCCATGCCACTTCTCCCACCCAACACCCTCCCCACCCCAACCAAAAAAAGAAAAGAAAGAAAAACGAAGGAAGAAAATCTTATCATCATCAATACATATAAGAGCCATTTAAAAGAAGCATTATCCTTCCAATAGCATCAACCTTATCTGATTACTAAACCTTCATTGCTATTTGTATTAATTATTAATAGAAAAGCAGCCTGTTGAACTCCTATTGTCAAATTTGTAAATTGAATTTCACCATGCTACACCAATATGTTCCTGGAGAACTAATTCCAAAAGATGGTGCAATCAGATCTCATTTGATGGCATTGGGATACATTTCCTCTCTTATTCCAAACATGCCATGCAGTTGGTCTGAAACAACTGTTTCAGCAGAGGGTAAATATTTGATGATATAACCAACAAGGAAAGAGTACTACCTTGACTGTAATAGAGGTACTTCAGTCTCCAGAGTTGTGATGATGACTTAATAGGTTCTCATGATGAACTTAAAAGTATTCAAGTATGTCAACGCTGAGAAAGGATTTATAATCAAAATGAAACAGGCAGCTCCAGGAGACCTATCCAGTCAATGGAAAAGGTGATTCTAGTACCATTAGCCAACTTTTTTATTTTGTGGTTTTGCCTAAGGAAGGTGGATTGACGATTTAGTAGAATAACTTTATTTCTTAAGCTTCTATATTTCCGTATTTTGGAGATGATTCCCACAAAAAGCAAAGATGAGATTCCATTAGATTGTAACTGTTAGTAAACCAAGTAAAATAGAATGAGATTAATTTGTTTTCACATTACTCCCTGCAAAATCAGGCCTTCATTTAAACTAAGAAACCAACCAAGATCAAAAAAATCAGCAAGTATGGTCGCACCCACAATCAAGTGGGGCAGATCTTCAGCAAGGACTGAAGCAAAAACCACAACAAATTGAGAGACAATGAGAAAATAGATGTTCTATTTATTCTGCAGAAATAATTTTACATCATATCTTCCATAACTCTAAAAATTGACCAAAATGATTCCAAGGGCCAGACAAAATACTCTCCTAACAAAAGATTTCCAAAGACTATCTCAAAATGGTTAAACTCGTTTCCAGTTAGGCCCAACAAAAAGGCCATTGGCATTCAAACCACAACCTTCGGAACTCCAAAGCATTTCTAAGCCAACCTATTTACTGAAGTAGGACTTGTAAATACTAGTCCTACTTAAACAACACTTATACACTCACAAACAAATAGCCATATGAATAAGTTAAAGAACTACCAGACAATGTGGAAAAGTAACCAACTTCCAGGGAATTCAACAAAGACCCACCCAATAACAAACTAACAGAAATAAACCCTAAGATTAAAACAACTAATGTAAACCTAATCTATGATCTATCAACATGAAGGAAGCATAGACACTTCAAATCACATGCCATATCAAAATGTATGGGATACCGATACTTGTCAAATACTTTTCATATACAAGTCTGGTACTTGTGCAGAGTATCTGACTTGTCAAACTCAAAAGAACACTCTGGCTGCTTCCCGGATGCAATCAAGATAATTCATTGATACCTCCAAATATGAGGGGGATGGTGCTTGCTTTCTTTTCTTTTTCTAAGTTAAACTTTAAATGGTGAATAGTCAGTTTTGTCATCTATGATATCAATATTAAAATTTGAAGTATGGACTATGGTCTATGGGTTTGAAACTTTGAATGATGACTAATGCTGGCCTTGCAAAATTTGATGCTATCATACGAAATATGGACTATGTCAATTTGATAATCTGTTATGCTTTATAGATGCTTTTTAGTATACACATCTATATATATGTGTATGCCCATGTGTGTATAATTAATATTTCTACAAATATATATCCATTGATGCATGTATCTCTCTGTGTGTGTGTATATATCGATTGGCATGCTAGCTGTATGGTATCCTATTTTCAAAGGCTTGCCGTATCGGCATATCAGAATCATGTCATATCCATATCTCGTATCTGGGTCCGTGCTCCATAGATCAATATCATATCATACCAATTTGAGTAATTGTGATAATAATTTATGGTCCATTGCAATTCTCCACAGCAATCCTTTCATGTAGTCGTTCCTACTTTTTAGGAGCTATTTCTTGGCTAGCATGAAGATCATCTAGACAACCTATCATTGAGGATTTTCATGTACAACTCCAGAAAATCCAGACCGATCATATGATTTAGATGGAGCACAATTAAGCTCATCCAAATGCTGATGCCTCTATATTAGCTTACAGACTGTAGAGTACATTATGTAGTAGACGTGATCATAACAATGCAGCGATCACCATTTCTGTTTATTATAACCTTTTCCCTGATGCTTATGCCTTTATTCAAGGTAATGTGTCCAAGGTCTACACATCAGACCTACTAATACCAAATGCCACGTTTTTTGTGTCATGAGCTCAAATAGGCCCTTTATGACTAGTTTAAGCAATATACCCTTGATGATAGATTCACAAAGTGTTGTCATGAATTGCTCTACTTAATGGTCTCCATGTGTTTTCACCTTTTCTTGGTTGTACAGACATTTAATGCTGGAGACCAAGTGCTCCCATCAGTAAGGCATGAAGAATGGCCAACAGAAACTCCAACATGGCAAGTCTTGAGAAGATAGGATAGTGCTTAATATAGATACAACATGTGGCAAAGATAAGAAATTGGTCTAAGGATAAGGTAAGGGTACAACAGTTAGACCTTTTAACATATATAACCATATTATCTACGAAAAACACTGATTTTGTTATTTTCTTGAAAGTTCTGCCTTTTGAAGCATTCCATACTCTTTATATGGTTCTTTCCTCTCTTGGTTATGCAAACATATGCAAGCTAAAAATTTGTGAATTTAGGCATTGAACCTACCCAATCCTACTTGATCCCAAACAACATAACGTAAAAATATCTAGAACACATCCAAGAAATATCTCAACCGCATCAAAAGTATCTTCAATAGCATTTTCTTAAAGTAAAAATAAATGGATATCACCTTAAATATTAGACATGTATCAAGCTAACGTATATTCATAAATACCAAACATATGCTTTATAGCCAAGGATATGAGGAAATATGAATACCTATCATCCTAATACATATCATCATGACTGATGACAAGCCCTAAAGAATCCTATCAGAATAATAGCCAATGGATGGTCATCTCAACTTGATATTATCTTGATCATTCTCTTGATCCACCATAGTTAGTCATCATTGTGGTAATCTAGTACACCAATTCAATTTGGCTCGTTCATATCATATTTCATTTGTATATTCTCCAATACATTCTTGCCTCTCTGCCGGATTATTACGCTTAGGGCTGTTCGCTTGCTTGCAATTGGACAAGTTGCAGTTTCACTTGCAGCAATTAAAACTACAAGCAACTAATGCAGCTGTTTGGTCACCTCAACTTTATAGCAACTTGCAATTCCCATTAAAAATAAAAATAAAGGCATCCAAAGTTGTATTTGGCTTTGCAGTTAAAATATCAGAACTACCAATTGCAACTTAAGTTACTAATCCCATCAGACCATCTAGTATAATCTCACCCTCTCACTAGCTTAATTTAAATGCACTTTACTATTATGTGGTGTTTTCATCACTTAATTATCACAATAATACATATTATAATAATATATAATATTGTTACAATATTACATATTACAATAATAAATATAATTATCATAATATTAAATGTTTTTCATAACAATATATTAATATAAAAATTATTGTGTAGCATTGTAAGTCACATAAATAGTTAACTATTATTATTATCCCGATTATAATGCACTGATAGAATTATTATATCATAACGATTCTGTTTATAATCTACATATGATGATAGCTATTATGTAACAATTATTAGCTACTATCATAATTACAAATATATATTTATTATTACAACAATATATACAGTTATTATTCTATCAAATAATTTTTATAATAGTATAAATAATTACAATAATAATTATTTTAAAATATTTAATAATTATTATACAGCAATATTACAAATCTACTATTTTATGTTACAAGAGTAAGATCATGGTCTGCCATACCACCCATACTGTCCTGTATGGCGCATACCGTACCATACAGGAAGGCAATTGGTACGAACCCACTTGAAGTTGGTACAAGCCCCATACCGAGGCTACCGCCCCATACCGAGGTGGCTACCGACCCATACCAAAGCATACCAATCTATATCGAGGTGTACCGAGATAAAAATTAAGAAAATAATTTATGAGCTATTTTGGCAAATAATACTTACCGTACCATACCAACCGTATCGTACCGAACCGATAAAGTACCGATACGATATCCAATACTAGGATAGCGGACCTTGAGTAAGATAGTTATAACAACATTACTTATTATAATGATTCTCATCATAAATGTTATTACGTTATAAAATAATAGTCATTACGAAAACATAATGATCACTATAAAAATATGTATTTCATATTAAAATAATATATCTACTTATTATTATATCAAATAATTTTTATAATGATATAATTACTAACAATAATTATTGATGAAAAATTACAATAACCATTTCATAATAATATCAATGTCTTCATAATAATTATAATAGTATAAGATTATTATCATATACAGATTCTTATTATATTTTTATTATCATACCATAAAGTAGCAGCAATTATTATTATATAAGGACCATTATTATATGCCTATTAATTTTATGATGTTTAATACTACAAACATAACTATTCTAATATATATATTTACAATTTCAAATAATATGTTGGATAATATAATTATTGTGTATGATAATAATATAATAATAAATATTCTAAAAATGTATACTTATAGTTTCAAATAACATTTTGAATAATTATTGTAATTATGGCACAATATTATGATAATCATAGTATAACGCTATGATTACTTTATAATTAAACTTATAATATTAAAGTTTATCATTATCATAATGACTCATATTATAATGATTACTATACAATATGATTATGATTTCTAAACCATTATATATTGTTATTTAATTATTACTATATACTAATACATCATTATGCTAATGTAAATATATTATTATCTTTAATATTGTACCTTGCAAAATAGTGTATAATAATATTATAACTATATTCGACTATATATCATATCATAATGTATAGTATATAATAAAATCATAAATATTGTATATTATTATTATTGTAATGATATAATGATTTTATATTATTATTATTATAAACATAATCATGATTTTACATCCCAACAAGATGAGTGGCGTCCCGGCTGTCCCATCTCATTCCTATAAAAAAATGGAACTGGGATAGGATTAAGACTTTGAAACCCATCCAAGCGGGGAGACTAAGAAAGAAGGAAAAATAAAGAGAAGGAAGAAAAATGAAAGGAAGAAGAAGAAAATAAAAGAAAGAAAGAAAGAAAGAGAGAAGAGAAAGAAAGGAAAGAAAGAAGAAAGAAGAGACTAGAAGAGGAAAAGAAAAAAAAAGAAAGGAAGGGATAAGAAAAGAAAAAA
>KE504753.1:904185-917166 GCA_000441515.1 Elaeis oleifera | reverse complement strand
AAAAAAAAAGAAGGAAGGGATAAGAAAGAAAAAAAGAAGGAAAGAATCAAAGGTAGAAGAAAGAAGAAAGAAAGAAGGAAAAAAAAGGAAGGAAAAAGAAAGGAAGAGAGAGGAGAATATTAGCAAGATACATGATTAGGACCACTGCCGGAATGGGATAGGACCGCATGGCATCCCATCCCATGGAGAAACCAAGACATCCATTCCACAGGACCTAAAACCTTGAACAAATAATATTATTTTACAAGAATCCATAAATATTTATAATATATAATTTATTTATAAAATATAGAAAAGTTCAATAGTCAGCCACCTATTGACCAACTATAATAAGAAATAAATAGTTCACCCTTCTACGAGGGTCCCTATTCAGTCATTTACAACGTTAAGACACCTTGAATATCACACGACCAAATCAACTACAAGTGGTTTTGCAATAGTCAACAAAGACAACCAAACATAAACAATTTGTGCATCCACAATTTGAATTGCAACTGCAATTCAAGCTATAGCAATCGTTACTGCAAGTAATCTAATGGCCCCTGGCAAACAATTCAATTATTCCATGAAAAAGGTAGTCCGCTGAGACGGTTTCACTTATGCTATTTACATAACTTACAAATTTCACGAAAGTTCATTTTACTATACACCTCATTCATCTCAACCATTTGTCTAGCTGATATAGAATAGTCCATAGAAAGGATATGTATGTATTTACACATATACATATATTATATATATGTGTGTGTGTGTGTGTATAAGAAAAAAAAAGATCTACTAGAAATAAAGCATGCATTTTCATCAAAGTCAGCTATATTACACTATAGAAGTACATAAGAGTTATCCACCCATGCAATGTCCAAACAAAGGATGATTTTGACCAAAAATGATTAGAAGAAATGAAAGAAGAAAAAGGCAAAGGGAAATGATATTTGTAAACTCACTCTGATTTTGACCAAAAAATGATTTGAAGAAAGGCAAGTAACAACAAAGGAAGAAATGAAAGAAGTGAAAGGGCAAAGCGAAATGATATTCGTGAACTCACTCCAGGATATAGGAATCACACATATGGTTGAAGGCCTCCAACGTCCATTGTGAAATCACACCGCAAGACAAAAAAAACTGGCTTCTTTGTTCACTCATAAGCTGCACAATTTCTAATTACATAGTCCTCCTATAAAGTAAAAGAAACCAACTCTGACTTCAAACTCCCTGAAATACCCTCTATAATGCACCCAATTATTGTAGCAATAAAAGTACTGTGTGCATAGTTCCATGACAGAATTAGGCCCATCATATGGCCAAATAGGATCTAAGATCATATAATGCTAGTGCTTCATTCAATATAACCCACCAAAAACTAAAAAATAACCAAAAATGAATGAAAAAACAATAGATTGACAACCCAGATTAAATCCAAGGAAATTTCTGTACTGGAGCCCTCCAATGCATCATGAAAAGTTCCTGCAACTCCGCTAGCTGCAAGCTTTTGATCTTTCTTATTCATTCCTTGCATGTTCAAGGTGCACAAAGAAAGATTAGTCTATTTCTATATAATTTGGAGATTGTCCTGTGATGATTCATACAATCCATAGATTGCCAAGCCCCACCACCTTTTCAAACAGGTGTCACATTTGCCACTGTTTGTCATTAAACAAAAGCATGATTCAAATACCAAAAGTTTGTTCCTGGTAACAGCTAAGTAGAATAGTTTGGCTTCATCTATCACTTATCCATAGAAATATGTCACTTCTATATATATCCAACCCATGGAGCAACATGTCCACTTAATTAACAAAAGTCCATTCACTCAAAGCATGTGTGGTCACTCATGCAATGCAGAAGTTAACCTCACCAAACCACCTTGCTATGCAACCTGATATACTCTTGGCAGACATTGGGAATCATCTATCCAGGCAGGGAGATAAACATTAAACAAGCATGGTACTCCTAAATAAGTTCATCTTATATTTGCTTAAAGCTTAATACTTGCTTTAGGAACTTATGTGGAGGATATTCTCCATTTCTGCATATGAGTTTATCCTAATATAGGAACCAAGGACTATACAAATTGACATATATCCAATAGCCAACAGCATAGAAACCAAGGAATGCAATATTGTATTGAATCACTCAATTCAGTTGGTATTGTAGTGTGCGGACCACAAAACCGGATGGTTTGTCCATTCAATGCAGGATTTTGCTTGAACCCGCATGAACCAGTCCTTACCAGGCCAAACTAGGAGGAACAGCTTGCAAGTGGTTCAGCCCATTAGGGGCAATGTACCAGTTCAGGGCCTCAAACTGGCAAAGAAGGGATCCAGCACCTTTCTCTCTCTGCTTCAAGGTAAGAGAGGAGAAAGAGATGAGAGGTTAACAGAAACTAAATAATGGAAGCTTAAGAACCTTGAAATAAAAAATATATATTTTCGTGTATTGGTATGGTCCGTGCAGGACGAGACCAGCATCATACCAATAGGTGTGGTAGGGCACCGAGACTACAAAGCATGTTAGAAACCCCTAGCTTTTATGCATCCCATTTTCACAAAACAGTTCACAGTATTTGGAAGCATGTCAGATCTACTAGGAGTCCTTCCACCATGAACCTTAGTATAACTTTCCATATACAACTAGGAAACTACAAACTTGTGGTTCTCAAACAAGCTTCCTTACATTACCATGCATGTTTGTCATAGCAAAAAAAATATTTACTTGAATTATCATACATTTTGGTGCACGCATCATGACTTACATCCATAGATTGTCAACCCCTCCCCCTCTTCCTTCTCCCCTCTCTTTTCACATATCTCCACATTACACATTGAGCCATCATACATCTTGCTTCATACCACCTGTTGCATTGAACTAGTGTGTTGACGTAGATGATTGGTGGTAACTGAGCGTAACGCAACTATCTGAAATAAATATTAGACCTATGCTTTTCTTTAAATCTGAAATTCTTTCAGTTTTGCACAAAAAAGATGTATATATGGGTCTAAATCCCCAATCTTGAGGCAAATTCTCCACTTTCAAAAGAAATTTCAAGGTGGAGAAAAGAAGTGGCATTAAGAAGATAATCAATACTCTAAATAATATTTCACAAATACTAGAAATTAGAACCCTTGAGGCCTTATTTACGATTTTATGTCTTCTGTAACCACCGACCCATAATAAAATGTTGCAGGGTTCATCATATAAATAAAAATATATAGAAAACTGAAATAAGAAATTATATTTGCTAAGTAGAGGCCTGCATAGGGTAGTCGCATCCTTCTCCTTTCTCCACTT
This sequence comes from Elaeis oleifera, assembly GCA_000441515.1. Classification (NCBI taxonomy): domain Eukaryota; kingdom Viridiplantae; phylum Streptophyta; class Magnoliopsida; order Arecales; family Arecaceae; genus Elaeis; species Elaeis oleifera. Next base: position 913,878 of record KE504753.1, on the reverse strand, counting down.
TTTTATTTTCCCCTAACCTTTGTCTCCTATTTTTTTTCTTTCTCTACTTCTCATATTTCTTTCCCTATTCTCTCTCTTTTCCTTCTTTCCTTTATTTTCTATCCTAACCAAGTTGGTGCTTGGTAACCTGATGTCATGACTTCCTACTTTCTAGTTACAGCTTCCATCCCTCACCAAGAAGTTCATGCACACCTTTCACTCACTCTCATTTGTAGAGCCAATGTAGATGCCAAGATATTTATTAGATAATCCTTTCATGACCGGTCAGCCCTCTTTCTACATGAAAGAAAAAGAAATGGAATTCTAATCAATTAAAAATAATAGCCCAAATCAAAACAAAAATCTCACCTTCAAGATCTTTCAGTTGTTGTCAATCTTTGAATCTTACATCCTTGATGATGACTGACAAACATCTTCCACATATCAGTCAACAGATGACAGCTCATTCAATGACCATTAAGGAATTGTTTGCCCACAACATAACAAAATTGATGACTCTGAAGAACTAGTAGGAAATGGATCATGGAAGTTTCTAAGCTCGATCAAGATTATCAAACAAGCAAAAATCTTCTCAAAGGCCAAATACACTGGCCAGACAATTGATAATAAAATGGTTGGGTTTGGTGTTGCTTCAACTGTAAATCATTGAAGGCCTAATCTCCTGCCATAGAGTATATTACAGAACTACAATGCCTTTTTTCATGCTTCTGCACATCATCACCCTTGGTGATACCTGACATGATAAAGGCTGCTTTGCAGAGAGGGATAGAGAAACAGGATGGAGCTTTCCTGAAATGACCTTGAAGGCTTGAACCCTAGCTGAATGAAGCATTCTATAGCCAATTGATAAAATTATGCAGTTTGACTACGAAACACTCAATTTTGGACTGGTACAAGCTTGACCTAAGCAAATTTTAAACTAGTGAGAGGTAGACTTGACCCAGTCAACAACGTAATTAATATCAGTTGGTGGTACCAAATGATATAACTTTAAAAATAATATAACTTTAAAGTCTTGCTCTTGAAAAATTTCAAATGAGTGAAATTTATTTAGATTGAACTGAATGCACATTTATCTACTACTTTTGTAAATAACACAAAATACTTCTTTCCATGCAGTTATTTTGCATTTGAAAGAAAATTCTCAAAGCATGATCCAGCTTAATCACAAAATAGTGACAACCAGATAATCTAGAGTATTTCAAACATGAACAAATGAACATTTACATTTCTCAAATCACATAAGTAATATCAGCAAAATTAAAATATACAGGAATCCAAAAGTTTTAATCTACGTACCCACAACGGGGCGTGGCAAAATAGGAGGCCTAACTCCTGGTAGTGAGGTCATCGGTGCCTGAGAAGTTGCTCCAATAGGCAAGATAGGTGGGGCTAATACAGGAAGACGGGGCCTCTGAGGAGTTCCTGGGAGAGACATCAGGTGTTGGTTAAAAGTTGCACCCACTTGTTGGAATGCTGCAGCCTGCCCAAGATGCTCTTTAATTCTTTGATCAATTAAACTCTGAGTTTGTTGCTCCTCAAATTGTTGATAATACGAACGCACATTTGCCTAAATGAAGCACACCTTCAGAATGACCATAGAAAGTGGAGGAAACAATTAAAATTAACAAGAAAGCATTAGAACCTTGTGTTTGTAGCCAGCATTGTGTTGTTTCTGACAGATGGCTGCACCATTAAGACTATTAGTTAGAAAATGAAATATAGAATCTCTCAACATGCTAGATATACGATGACCAAATGCTGGACTGCGCCAATATAAAGCCTCAGTTATCTGGTAGTCAGAAAACTAATAGAAGCTAATAAATGATTAATGATAGCAAGCTGGCTAGAATATGGAGTGATATTTTCACTTTGCTCCAAGCTGAACATGGGAGAAAATACATAAGCTTGGTAATCCTTATTGAACACATTGCAATGCATATGCTCAAAGCTAGAATAAGAAACAAAGAAAACTAGAATAAAATGCAAGCTTAAAGTTATAGAAACGCCATCTAATCATAAAAGCAATGGAGAAAAAAGACAACTAAAACCAGATACCAACATCATATATGCTACTGGCTTACCATTTGAATAAGCATAAATCGCTCAAGAACCCAAAATGATAATTGTCGCCAATAAGATGATGAATGATAAAATTATTGACAAACAACAAAAATAAAATCAGGATTGCTAAAAATACATAAGTGATTATTCAAACTGCAAGACCCCATTCATAATACTAAAATAAACTTAATCCAAGGATTCAGTGTGAATTTAATAAGAACTATTCGTTTGAATGGATGAAGAATTAATTCCTTATAAAATTGATGATTGAAGTGATAAGTATTTGTCTGCTTAACTGCATTCTTTACAGGATAACTTCTTCCCAAATCTTCATCAACAAGGAACACTTCATCTCGTTCTCTCAATTTTTCAATGTTCACAGCCTTTTTGACATTTATTTTCAGAGATAGGTTATATAATTAAGTATATGATTAGTTTGGACTGAAAATAGTATACAACTAGAGAAGATTAAATCCTAGCAAAAATGCTCCAAATGAAACTATGTGGCAAGAAAATGCAGTCTGCAAGACAAGACTAAATAGCAATGCAAACGGAACACCAACATACTAGGGAAAACTGCAGTGAAACTCCATGGCCTGGCTAATGTCAAAACATTCACCTACTGTCAAAACCACTCTGCAACTCTAGTGCCCATATCAAACATTCCATTAGTCCTTTTATGCCAAAAGGACTTGCAATGGCATGTGAATGACATTTTGAAACAAGTCACTTAAATTCCAGTCGGTCGAAGTCATTCGTACAGTCAGTAAAGTCATTTGTATGAAGAGGATAACAAGGACTGCACCTCGTTTGCCTCCAGCCTGGATTAAGTGGACAACTCTTACAAAAGTTAACTGAGAACAGAGATTATTTTTTGGTGGTTGGTTGGGAGGGTTGTCCACCTTTTCTTTATTTATTACAGCAGAAGCAAGTTGGCTTAACAAGAGCTATAAAACACTATAATAAATTTATTGCTAATAAAACTGCACGCCAATATCTACAAAAGGCCTTGAAACTTTACATGAGTATTCACAGTCCAAATGGATTTCTGCAAAGTCCTAGAAGCCTTCTGTCTAAATAAACCATAAGAGATTTATTGATGAAAACATCTGGCTCCTGCTACCTCCATCCTCCTGAAATTTTATTTTGTCAAGATACAAATATCTTTACCATAATAACCAAACTGACATTTTTATCACCACCCATCTCCTTCACAACTGCAAGCTGTGTGCTCAAGTCTTTTCTTGTTGAAAATAGATATAAAAAAGGTTCCTCCAACTACTTAAACTCTCTCTCATCCAATTTCTCCCCAACAATCAGTTCAAGATATCTGGTATCCCCGAATACTAGCACTATCAGAAGGTCTGACACATTAAATAAATAGCATGAAAGGATTGAGAAAATCAATGCATTTATACACCATCCTGCTTCCCAATAGAAAAGTTCCTCCAGCTTCTGAAATGGCTTCTCCATAATCAGACAGACTTCCTTGTAGATGAGATAGGGCAAAACTTTACTTGACAACCATTATTGATCACCACCACTTACCAAAAAAAACTGATTTAATTCCTTATGAGAACAAATGCCTTCTTCCTCCTAAATGTTTACAAACACTCTCCAGACCAGTAAGAATAAAACTCATTCACAAATGTGCAGGTATTTATCTAATCGATCAAATCCTATAGTAAGACATAAAAAGGCTTTGACCTGTTTAAATGATAAAGTATCCATCAGAAGCAAAAAATAAGGCTTCTAATTGTTCTAATAATTGATAAACTGTGTAGTGATATTCTATCTAAATCCTCGTAATACTTTTTAACTTCTAGTATTTTGCGATCCTTTTCTTTGGAAGAATGTTTCTACCTTTTAGATCATACATGTTCAACTTGTTCAAATTTATTCATGATTTATATGTGATTTTTTTGGTATAAATCACCGATTTTGCTGCACCAATTATGCACTCTAGTATATCACTCATCAAAACCAACTTTTTCTAGTGCTTAACCCAAACCACATCAAATACAACAGTCCTAGAGGATTTGAGCATGCATTATGGTACTCCTGCTCTTGGTAGCTCTATTTTTTTGGATTCTCACAATAGAAATGCCAACTAAAGGCTTGACCGTGAAGAGCTGCAACATCCATGCACAACTCTGACCTGTAGAGTACTTCTGCTGCAGTAGTCTGCAACAAGGCTTCTCTATGCCATCATATTGTCTTGCTCCTCAAGCTGAGTTTTTTTATGAACCACATCACTTCCAGAGACATACTTCACTTTACAATGTCATCAATTCCCGCTGCTCCACCAATGTGTTAGTAATATGTCATGGCATGTTTGTTTTATATACAAGGAAACCATGTCTAGTACTATTGTTTCTCAAACACCAGGTCATGTCTATATTTATTTATTAGGAAACCATGTCTAGCACTATTGCTTCTTTAGGTCCTCTCGCTTTGACTTACCAACATACAAGGACATCACTCAATTACGAGGATGAACCTCATAATAGTTTGAGCATTGCAACAGATCATATACCTGAATAGCCCTTCACTTAATATAAATCGTAACTTTCTCTGATAATATTGAAAGATTCACAAGAAAGCAGTGGTATGTGAGATTGGCATGATACACATGAATTAGAAGTCAACCTTCTTGGCTCATAAGAAGAGAACTTCAATAGGCGCAAGAATGTCTGAGGAAGCGATGTTGTTCCTCTACTTATGCCAAATATATCAAACTTTGAAAAAAGTTTCCCTCTACCTGTGCTGGAAATGTCAAACATTGATGTCCAAACTTAAGAAAGAAATGTAGAAGCAAGTCTACTTGTTGACACTCATCTCAGCAAAATTCAAATCAAATCATCCTTAACTGCTTCTTCAACTAAAATTCTAGAGCTTCTAATCATTTACAATGCAGCAAGCATCAATAAACTGCCGCAATGAAATCCTGATTGATGGAAACTCTATGACCTAAAACAGACTTAAAACCTTATATTTCTATTATCTTTATTATGTTGAATTATTTTATCGAAATCACCTTTAAACATCCTCAAGTATGCCATTTATGTAGTCCATCTCTTAAACCTAGAAGTAAAAGAATTTATAAGCCTTAATTGTTAAAGAAGAGTGTCATAAACAATAAACAAGACCTTGACCATGAAATGCAGTTGTTAAACACTGATCGACAAAATTACATCAATTGAAGAAGCCACTGCAATAACTCATGAATTCTTAAAAGTATCATCCACCACATGATGGAGGCCACTTAATTAGTCCTTTACTCTCACAAATAATTGTAACTTCTTAAGGTATGCATAAACTTGCTCACAGCAACTTCCTCTTTACAACTAATAATAACAACTTGTAATGTTATTTGATAATAAATAGCTTCTTAAGCATATCCCTACAAACTAGGCTACTTCAAGGTCCAAAGTAAAGAAAAGCACCAATAACTGCAAATGAACATGATTCAAATCAAAACACTACGGACCACTTAGATTTTCCTCAAGAATTGGCAACATTTTATGGAAGGAAACTTAAAAGTGATGTAGAATGGGTGCAGCCAGTAGGTACCATGACCAACTAAACTATGCCAAGCAACGTAGGAGCCAAGGGATTCGCAGGGAAAGACTATAATGAGCTAATACTTGATTTATTTCCATTAGGGTCAATCTCAAATTTTAGTCAGGTTTCCTCATTTGCAGTCTCACATACTTCTTTATTGTCGAGTTCTATTTCGAGTATAATTTTGTATTCGGTTTAATACCCAACTTAGAGTTAGGGAACCATGTCCTATAAATGTGTGTCTAATTTATTGTAAGGGATAGCCTTTGAGACATTAATAAATTCTTTAGTATTCTTTCACCAAGGATTCTTCAACCCGCTTTTCTTCTATTTGTATGTTAATCTTTGAAGGGTAACCTCATTGCTCAAATCGCCACTTCAAGATTACAGAAGAAAGAAGAAAAGGTAAGATAATCCTTCTTTAATTTATCATATAGAATGCAACCAACACATCAAAAGAAGAACAACAAAGAGGGAGAGATAAAAGGTGGAAAAGGCCCCAATGTTACCACTAAACAAGCCACCTCAAAAGGCAAACCAACAGTTCGTTTCACTATCTTGCAAACCTTTCTAAAATTTCTCTTAAACTTCCATAACAATATATAGCACAACCAAATGTTAATAATTTTTCACCACTCTGTTAGAAAAGAATCCATGCAACCCACACATTATAGTTAAATGTTGAAGATATGAAAACTATCAATCAAAAATCAAAGAAACCTAAATTGAAATAGGTATTAAAAAAATCCATGAAAAGAAGAAAAATCCAAAAGCAACATATAAAATAGAAATAATTGATCTTTGGCATTCCAAAGGCAATGTTCAAGACAACAATGAACCGCAACACCATAAAATCTTTTCAACCAGTTACAACCAAATACTTTGAGGATATTATTTGCGCCAAGAGGTGATACCAGAGAAAAGCCAAACATCGAGAATAAACAAAGATAACAACAGGAACGGTAACTTAGAAAATTAAGGAAAGAGGAGAAATAAAAACTTACTGAATCATGCGTGAGGTAAGTATCGCAATAATCGCAGTAGTATCTGAAGAACAAAGGGAAAAAGAGTTACAGCATGTTAGAATTTTTGGACGAATGATTCGAAGACATGACAATGAGAGAAGCAATCGCACTACCGAGGCATGGCAAGGGGCACCGATCGAGATCTTCCTTTGCGATTAAAGGGAAGCGAACGGTACACGAATCGAGGGTTTGGAGACAAGCGCCAAAAAGTGAAACAACCTAGTTTATTTGGGTGGCGACGCCGACGCTGGCGAGGGCGGCAGAAAGGATGGCTGAGAGAAGAAGAGGCAGCAGTGCGCGATTAGTGTTCCGGCGGCGATCGTCAGCGGGGAGAAGCGCCAAAGAAGGGTTGATGGCAAAACGGAGGATAAGTGCGTCGGCTACAGACAGAGAAGATGTCGAAGTCTCTCGATCTGGCCGTCATGAATCCCGGGTCCCGGTAAACCTCACTCCAAACGCGCTCTCAACGGTGGGCTGGAAGCAGGGTGGCAATTGGACCGGATAGGATCATAAATGTGCTGGATCAAAAAGTTATTAATTTAAATATAATTTATTTATTAAATAAATTATTAAATTTAAATTTGATTTATTTATTAAATAATAATTTGGTTCAATTTATTTAATTTATTTATTAAATAATTAATTAATTAATTAATTAAATATATTAAATGGGTTAAACAGTTCGGATTAAATGGATCAAAAACAAGTTAAATAGATTTTAAAGAGATTAAATGAGTCTTAAATAAATTAAACAGATTAAATAGATCGAGTTAAATGGATCAGAAATAAATTAAATAGATTAAATAAATTATCTGGCTCAATCTGATCTGAATATTAAACGGAATAAACGGATTAAATGGATCGGATATCTACAACCCAAATCCGATTCAATTATTAAATGGGTTAAACGGATCAGTTCATTTATGATCCAAATTCATTTAGTCTAAATCCAAATTATTATCATGGATCGAACACGAATCAGATTGATGAATCAGATCATGTTTTGCCAACTCTAGCTGGAAACCTACATTACACAAGCACGTGACCCACGCAATGCAAGAGATCACTTTTATTAAAAATATAAATTTATAAATATTTTATGAATTAATAATTATTAAAAATAATATATTTTATTAAGTTATATAATATTTATTTATTAATAATATTTTTAGTTTTTATAATATATAATTCTACTAAAATATTATTAATATTATTAAATTCTAAAATATTTTAATATAAATTATTATTTAGTAAAATATTTTACTAAATACTATTAGTATTATTTTCAAGTAGGGATAAACAAAGAACTATGTTAATATGTATCTTTCTTATAAACTCTTTAGATTTTTATTGATAGATAATCATAATTTTGTCCGTGCATGCATATCTTCGTAACAGTAATTAAATTTATGAAAATATATAAATAAATATAAAAATTAATAGATGGACGGTAAGGTTCTTTTTATGCATGTTTCTTCTCCTCTACATGATTCGGTATCAACCTTGGAAATCTGATGGCATTGGGCTGTTCTTACTTTCTTTTATGCTTGATTTCTTTTTCTATAGGCTCCCTTTATAAAAGAGCAGCAACATGGAGAAGACTGGGCCACAACACAAAAGGATAAGACAGTGAAAGAAAGATACAGAGAGAGGACATGGTAATTAGAAGATTTCAAAAGTATTGAAGAGAAGGTAGATGAAAAGTTTTGAAATTTGAGAAGGCAGACGATGAAAAGAATCAAACCCTTGAAAAGTAGAATAATCAAAATACAAACCCTCTCCCTCTCCCTTCCCCCCTCAAAAAAAAAAAAAAAATATTTAGGCACTCATGAGGGCTTTTTTGGTCAAAAAAAAAATTTACTTATTAAATTAAAAATCATATCTATTTTTTTAATGTGAGAAATACATCCAAGGAGCATAGACCTTCTGTGGCATGCGCACGGCACCATAAGAGATACGATGGTTCTTTGAAGTCAAAATATGTTGATCAATGAGCTTCAAAAATTTTCTTTTCTTACCATCATTCTCCTCATCAATGACAGCCTCCCATCTCATTACGGAAGGCTCTACCACTTCCATTTCTCTGATGGAGCTCTCACCTAGCTTGCCAAAGATCGTCACCACCACCACCTTATCAAAGGCTTCCGTCATGAGAACTTGCCGAAGGCACTAATCCTGACGAGGTCAATGGGTAAAATAGTGATTTATTTTTTATGAAAAAAAAAATTTTTTACTTTGACAGAAAGAAAGGAAAGAGATTGAAAACACCTCAACTATCTTGATACTTGACAGTGGTGACAGCACTCTTGATCCTCCAATAGATGGATACTGACGGGTCCTCGCTGGCATTGTAGTGGTAGCTGTCACTCCTGATGTGGGCCCTTTTATGGTGGCAGGTAAGGCAATTGCCAAAGATTAAATGGTAGCTTCCCTTAGTTGCCCGTGTCAGCATCGGCACTGTGGGCATCAATGAAGTGGACGTTGTCCTCAAAGATCTCGAACCTCTACTCCTCTCCGACTATGTCGCATTTTCGGCCATGCTCTGTGAGCCTCCCCTCCGCACTTCTCTCGGCTTCCGCATATTGCGAGCCTCATCATAGCCGATGACGGACATATTCTTCTTGGCCATAGATTCTATCATGGTTAGAAAGTTTTACTTGGTAATTAGTAAGTGTAATGGACGGATTAATGCGACCAAATGGTGAAGAAATTAATGCGAAGTACATATAATATTGTAAATTATATAATTTCTGCAAAATACATTTTCTTATTCTTCTTAATTATAGACCTCAATTGTTCAAGACCTCCATCTTCCTTTCTTCTCTTTAGGTTCCACGCTAAATAGGATGTAAAAATACTTATAATACTTAAATTGCAAAACTCATCCATCCAAGACTCTCCATCTCGTTTTTTTCCTCTTGGGCATATAAATATTTCACTTCAAGTCAGACATGGCATTAAATAGAATGTACAGATGGTGGGACGATAGATTGCACAAATGGGAAGGCTTTGCCAATGTAGAGCCTCTCTCTCTCTCTCT
>KE504753.1:876164-895581 GCA_000441515.1 Elaeis oleifera | reverse complement strand
AAGATAGATGGGAGTCTCACTAACTTCTTGGTTATGTATGTGGATGATATACAACATATTGGGAAGGTAGTCCCAATATTGCACTCTATCAATGATATGCTTATCATAAAAGTTTTTATGAAAAAAGACTTGGGTTAAGCATCCAATATCCTAGACATCTATAGTGATAGATGTAAGTGGATGCTGGGCTTGTCCCAATCTAAGTATATGATTTTTATGTTGAAAGGATTCAATATAAATGGATGTAAAGGAGTTTACTTACCTATGTATCAAGACTGATGTGGATCATGCCTTGTGCATAATCATTGATTTCAGGCAGATCCATGATAGGATCTTTTGAAAATTGTGAAAAGCGTTCTCAAAGTACTTGAGAAGTACTAGAGAAGTAGTGAATTAGAAGAGTTTCAAACAGCAAACTGTATTTATCTCAATTATTTGCTGTCAGTGAAGATTGCTAAAGAAAATTTTCTAATGAAAGGGTTTATCACTGAGTTGGGTATGGTCTCACAAGATACCCACACACATCCTATGACACTTTCACCTCATTCATGATTTGATCATAAATAAATTAATATAAAGAATAGTATATTGGACTAGTTTACTAAGCCTTTACACAGCAACAGTGTGATCGCCACTTTGATTATATGGGCATCAGGTACAGAGGCGATTGGCTGTAGTACAAGTGGAAGATTAAAGAATAGTGCCCTACAAGCCAATTGCATGGGGATGCGAAGGGATTTTTCTGTATTATCTTCCTACTCATTTGCATGACATTAGTTATTTTATTTATGAGATATTGTATTTTATCATTCGCTGCATCATATTTTTATGATTATGATAAACCCCATAGATTAGGACAATAATTTTAACGCCATGATAAGATCATGTTAGTAAGACCTAAAATCTTGATAGCTTCAATCTAAAATATTTTCAACCATTGGATCATCGAGTCGGAGATCGATGTTACCGGTAAGACTGGTACATCCTATGTATACTCGATGGAGAAGGTGGTTGATCTCACAATCACTTATGTGGTGACACTAATACAAGGATGTAGGTACTCATTAGAGAATAAGTTCACTGAACTGACCCACAGAAAGAATATTTGATGAAGCCCTATAGTATGTCGACAGATAGTTCTCCAGTGGGAGTGATGCATGTGATTCTTTGATCTGAAATCATCATGGTACCTTGTATATATAGATCATTACTTTGGTTTATTCCCTAGCATGTCATTTTGAGATGTGTGTGGGATATTCTGGATATGGTAAAGTGTGCATGGAGGCTGTGAGTGGTCAACAAGAAATCGGTCACTTTTTGTAGGAGAGAACATCTTATGTGATCTCATAGAATGATGACTTTGAGAGTCTCTGGCCAGAGCAGGGATGAACAGTAGAAAAATTTTATTGGTTCATCAATTAAGTCATCATCATCAGATCAAGATATATATGGATAGATATTTGGGTTTGACATGTTTCCGTATCCATGACCTTTCCAGAATATTGTGTGATCGAAGGTTTGAATTGCATGGTAACTCACCACAGAAGGATAATTTTGGTATTTCTATCAAATTTTAAATCTTTTAGGTATTCATGACATGTTGCTAGACATCAATCTTGACTTGTGGACTCATCAGAATTAAAAGAATTTAATTCAAAATTAGTTAGGAAGAGTCCTAGTTGATTGAGATTCTTGAGCTGACCTAATCTAATCGGATTAGGGTTACGTCGAGAGTTTGGATCCACTACTGGCTAGATATGGAATCCAATGGATCACACACAATAGAGATTTGGTCTAGGTCCAATCTATTTGGATTTATTGTAAATCCAATGGATTAATTGAATTGCTAGCACATGAATTAACCCAAATTTTCAATTGGATTCAGTGTAAAGGTGTTTGTGCTAACTCTTGACTTGTAGCTTTGACCTAATGTGATTGGGTTTGAACCATCTAATTATTAGATGGCTGATCTGATTTTTATGAAAGAGTTCCATAAGTAATCAGCCTCCTCTATGCTAAAACCACACGTATAAATAAATAGCATCACATATATTTTGGATGTTTAAGAAGAGTCGTCCTCCTTTACTTCTCTTAAATTCCTTATCAAATTTGATGCGTTCCTTTATTTCCTCGTGTTATGTGATGGCTCTTGAAATTATGGGCATAGAAGAGAAGAAAGAATCCTTCTCTGGTATGGAGTTTGAATGCCAAATTAAGTGGGACGCCATATATATGCATTGGATGATATGGAAGAGTCCTTAATGTCATGGACTCTTTGTTTCTCACGCATTCCCTTATCCCACGCACCATATGATGGCGTTTATTTTTCTTGATAGAGGAAGAGTCTTTCTGTAGATAAAACACTTTCTATTCTATGCCTTGCTTTTGAGATTCCATGCTAAAAATTTATGTTGTGGTGTGTAAGAATTAAGGGACGCCAAGAGTTGGCATCCCATGGTGTCGCCCCTTCTTTCTATAAAAAGGGGCCGCTACACCTGGTTCCATATGCCAATTTTGGCTAAGAGTAGGTGTAGAAATGAGAGAAAAATGATGGAAAAAAGTCTAAAAAAAATAAAAAAAAGGGAGAGAAAAATGAAAAGGAAAGGAAGAAGAAAAAAGAAAGCATGTAATGCTTGTCCTAAAATCAGATTGTTTAAGTGTTAAATATAAAATCTGACTTTTATATGGTGTGTTATTATGAGAAAAAATTTAGAGTAGTCTTAGTAGAGATCTCAAAGGCATACAAGTAATGGTACAATCCGTTCTTATGAAGAACGATCGGCAGCGTACTTATGAAAAAAGCTGTAGCACTATATCGAATTGAGAAGGGTCCTGATCAGTTCCGTGTGGATCACCGTTGGAGGGCTTCTACTTTTGAGTCTTGTGGAGATCTCAAGATTACCAGTTCGTGGTCTTCATGATAATATATAGCTTGTGATCTCTTCTTGTTTTATATGCTAATGTGTTTGATTGTAATCATCAAGGTGTTCCTAGGACTTTTGTATTCCGATAGTCTAGTTTAATTGTTAAACTTTTTTTTCAATTATTGATTGCATATAAAATTTTAAATTCATATTCTACTACATTATCGAAATCCAACAATTTATACTTGTACCTACGGTTGAGTCAAATAATAAGCTAAAAAATAGTCAAAATGCTAAATATAACTTTACTTGCATGATATCTTTATATCAAGATATAATCCTATTGACAAGAGATCAATGTACTATTGTATGATCTTACTAACAGAATATCAATATATCAGTATACAATCTTATTGATAAGATATTATTGTACCAATATACAACTCTTGCTAGTAAGATATCGATGTACCACTACATAATCTCTACTGACGGGGATTAATGTATCAGTTCATAACCCCACCAGCAAAGTATCAATATATAGCTTGATAGAGGTCAAAACTAGCTCGAATCAAAATAATTTTCCCAAAGTATGTTTCATATTTCATATCGATAAAAATATATAAAATCATGTGGTATCAAAATCAATCATCATAATCCATAACAAGATAAATACTTCTAAATATGCATCATCTTAATATCACAAAATAAGATATATTTAATAATAAAGTATTATTTATCAAATTTCTGCATCATGAAAATTTGTAAATAAAAATTATTAATATAATAATTTATAATTTGCTAATAAATCTTTAAAAATGAAGCATCACTTATCGTCTGAGCATAACCAACCAACACATCCTTTATCCCTGAAAGTCTCCTTCAAAGCCTAATATTTAAAATTATATTTTCATCAAAATTTGGTGATACTTAATTTTAAATAAAATCTTAAGTCTTGACACTCTATATACAATCAAATTCTATAATTAGAAAATATTGTGGTAAATATTAAGATAATGGTGGATAGACATGAACAAAGATATAGGAAGAATAGGATTAGCCAAGTGGTATACCCAATGTCCTGAGTCAGTCTAAACAAAATAATTTCATCTAATCAATGTCAAACTAGGATATAATATAAGTGGCTCAATATAGATCGAGAGCAACCAAATATACTGATGTTTGATAAAGGCCAGGTGGAGGCCAATATATTGCCAAACGACCATAGGTCAGGACCTATTTATCACGATCAATATAGGTTGCAAAAGAGGGGCTTTCTGAGATCACCCACCATCCAAAAGAGAGAAAGTAGAGGGAAAAGAGAGTAGTGACTAGTGAGAGGAAGACTCAAGTAGGAGATGAGGTCTCTTCTCTTCTTTTCTTTTCTTTCTCTTCTTTTTTTGCAAAATAGAAGAAGAGGAGAAGGGATGTGGTGTTCTGCTAGTGGTGGCTAACTATCAAGAAACTAGTTGTAGGTAGAAAGAGGCCGATAGCAGTGGCCATTTGTGGTGGAGCACTACGAATAGGTGTGATCGGGTCAACCAATGCGAAAAAATAGGATAGGCCAAACAAGTTGATTTTGAGTCGAAAACCACCTATCGATGATCGAGGCCCCCAGCAATAGTTATGGCCTAAAGCAAAGGGCCGGCTGAATACTTCGGCAATGAAGGCTGCGGGCTTCAACTACCAAAATAATAAAAATATGGCTAATTTTCATGGGTTGAAAAGGAGAGAATTCTTAAGCTATTTTTTGATAACTCCAAGACAAGATCTGACACCAGTAACAATGACCTTAAGGCTAAGGAAGAAACATAAGAGGGGCATCAAATGATTATCTTGTTCCAATGAGATTTTGAGGCATTCATGGAGCAAGAGTCTTACAAAAGAAAAGAAAGAAGATATAAGATATATTAGCTGCATTTTGGGCAGTGCTTTAATGATGGAGCTCAAAGGGGATGTGGGCATGTTCTTACATAGAGCAGAGGGAGAGTACTTGAGTCCTCCACGGCATCAAACTCCAAGTCAAAGAAGAAGATGACTTCCATTTAGAGTCCATCTCCATCATGGCACGTGTGATGTATGTGCGGCTCCTTAGTTTTTTCTTATTGGGTTGATTTTTCTATCTAGGCTGGTCAAACGGATTAGGACTATCTCTCTACTAGATCCAAATGGGCCGAACATAATAGATGATCGCCTTAAAATTATTAATTTATTCTTATAAAATTCAAATATCGCTATACATATCTTTATCTCAAATAAAGAGAAACTCAACTATTTCCAAAAATTAGAAGGAAAAATAATAAAAGAATCATCTAAATTATCCAAAGAATATAAAAGACCATGAGTTATCTTAAGATGTTAAAGATATGTTATTTAGATATAGTATATATGTGAACCAAATATTTATCTACTTAACCAAATACCAAACAAATCTCATTATTATGATAATGAGGAATACTCATATTTTAAAATTCAAATACCACGTAAATTTTTTTATCTTCCTTCCAGAAAAGTATGAATTTGAATCTTGAAAAGATTCTTAAAAAATAATAGAAAATTTATAATAAATTTAAATAAATTATTCTTTTAACATATTTAATATTTTAAAAAAAATCAAATTAACTAGACTCTTCATGAAAAAAATCATACAAAATAAAAGGTATGATGTCATAAATTTTAAAAATCATAAAATTTTAAACCATGTAAATATTATTATTTCTTTATTGAGATTTTATAGAAGTATTCAAATATCAAGAAAATCCCATCCTTTTAGAGAAGTACCAAAATACTGAGCAAATCTTATTATTACCTTATTACCATAATGAGGAATATTGGTATTCAAAAATTCAAATACCATATAAATCTTATGTTTTCATTTTAAAGAGAAAACTCAACTCCTTTGCACTATTCAAAAAATTATAATAAAAATTATAGAATATTTGTGTATCCAAAAAAATAAAAATAAAATTTATCTAGATATGTTTAAGTCATCTAAATATGTTAGAAATATCACCTAGCCATTTAAAATCCCCACACAGTGGAACAAATTATTTTAGGAAGCTATACATTAGAGTCCCTACACAATGAAAAATATCTTATTATTTTCTATGAAAAAGAAAACTCAACCCTCTTCCCAAATTCAGAAAAAATAGAAGAACAATTATAGAAAATCCATGCATCTAAAAGATGTTTAAGAAAAATAAGTTGTCTAGATATGTTAAATTCAAAAATTCACTAAATATTTGTAATTAAATTTAAAAAATATCAATGCAAATTTGCATTAATTAAATATTATGTATGCTCTGCATAAAGAATGAATTTTAAAATTCATATCAATATGAAGTATTTTGCTTGAGCATAATGATTGATTTGCATGGTGTTAGTATTCAATGGAATAAGTACAATAAGCATAACACATGGACTTAGGACTTGTTATCCTATACTAGAAAATTAAAAAAAGAATCCATTTGTACTTCTTATAAATATCTCCACTGAAACTCCTATTGGGATCAATACTGAAGATTCTTGAGTAATAAAAATTTTATTGTGGGAATTATTTACTCCTTATTTCTCTTTATGCTCTTTGCTCCCTTTTGGTGGATTTCTAGAGTTTGTGAGCAAATATCGTGAAAGCTATATCCTTAGAATGACCTATCAAGGTGGTGTTTTGATCTTGGAAAGAGTGATCTATTTTGTCCCTCTTCTAATTACTATCTTGCTTATGTCATACTTGTAGTAGTGGGTTTTCTATCTTGTCATAATCGGTTGTATCGACATTTTCTTCCTCTTTTGAGTTTCAACTAAAGTTCAACACCTCTTCGATATTACCAAAGGTCGATCAGGGGTCCACATAAGAGGTTGAGACCCTTCATTAGGGTCCACGGGCTAGGTGGAGAGAGATAAATATAAAGGAGGAGGAAGACCTCCTCTTGTTGTTCCCAAAGGAAGAAGAAGAGAAAGGATGGGGTGCTTATAGCTCGGTAAGATGCAAGAGCATAATTAGAGGTCCGGCAACAACTGATGAGGCATAGCCACTGACGGTGAATAGTAGGAAAAGGTGTAAAATCAACTAAAATAGAGTTGAAAGAAACTTTCTTGGGCTCGATGGATTCTGAGTCCTAGCTCGCTTGCTAGAGGCTACGATTTTGGTGCAACCCAAAGGCCAACATTGGGGAAAGGTTGAGGACTTCAACAATGAGCACTGACAAACATGATCGAGAAAAAAAGAGGAAAAGAGAAAAATAGAGATGGAACATAGGAGGGTTTTTAGCAAAATCCAGTGATCTTCCACAAAGAATCCGAGCGGCAATAGCTTGAGAGTGAAGGCAAACAATAGGAGAAGCAATTAAGGAGAGATTGGGGACTTTATACCTCATCTCCTTCTAGTTTTTGTGGCTGGTATGGTGAACCCAATATTAGTTTTCAAGAGAAAAAAAGGGAGGAAAGGGGCGACGGTGGTCGATGATCATTGGTGGTGCTCCAAGGAGAGTTGAGAGGCTTTTATATAGAGCAGAGGCAAGGATTCTCTATCCATTGGTAGAGTTTGAGGAGAATGCCTCCTCCTCTCCATGTTTGAGTAGGGCTTTGCCTTATTCGAAATTATAAAATAGACCTTCGGGCCATTCCAAGTCAATCAATAGATCAAGCCTTCTTCGACATTTTAGGTCGAGTTTGACCTTAAGATCTAGGCGTCATAGATATACTCAAAATCAAATCTCTAATGCAAAGCTAACTTGGATGAGGATTCTAAGAAATCTCTCTCTCTCTTTCTCTCTCTATGTATATACGTACGCACACACACTTATATATTAAATAGGAAGGAAAGAGAAAACTCAATCTCTCACCAAAATTTAAAGAAATTAAAAGAAATCATAGAATGATCATTTAAAATCACAAAAGTTATCAAATATGTGAAAGTTATCTAATTATGCTAAAGATATCTAAATATATTACAAATTTATATACCTATCAAATGAAAAGAAGAGAGAAAACTTAACCCATCTTCAAAATTTCGAAAAACTAGAAGAAAAACTATAGAAAATTATTTACAATTTATCCACAAAAGTTATCTAGTATGTTAAAGTTATTTAATTATGTTAAAGGTATCTAAATCTATTAGAATCCTTAGGCCCAAGGAAAACATTTTAGAAAGTTGTATATATCTAAATATACCAAACATTACAACACATATGAAAATATTTTAGGAAGCCATTTTAAAGTTAATTTGGAGAACTTTTCTTTCAAGAATATATCCCTCCATATACATAGAGAGAAAATATAAACTTAATTCTTAATTATGCAAACAGAAATTTGATTTCGTATAAACATGATACCCAAGATTTTAGAACAAATGATTTTCACGATTCAATCAAATAAGAGAAAAGCGTACACGAATTCATGGCTAATTTCTATCACTGTTCCTAATCGGAGATGTGAAGCCTCTCAAAAAACTCAGTTTCTCCCTCATTCTCCTTAACAACGGCGTGTATGTGCGTTAGATGTGAGTTGATTGAAAGAAGCACACACATCCTTTTATAGGCAAAGAGAGGACCGATTTCTAATGGGATTATTTGATACACATGTCCATCGAGTGTGTAGTTATCAGAAATAATCTCTCAATTGACCAATAAAAATTTAGCAAAACAATAATTATTAAACCCATAATTGGCACGTGGGCCACCTTATGTATATTTGATTTACACCAAATCTGATAGTGATAAGCATAAACCAAAGCCGAATCAAAATCAAATCTTATATTCTCCCACTTGGCCCATGTGACAACATTCAACTTTGCAATTTAATAAAACATAATGCGCAAAATACAAGCCAAATCCCTCTTAAATTGATCAAATCTTAAATCATTATTAAGCAAAGAAAGTCATAAGGATCATGGCGGTTGTATGCCATTTATTTGACATAGTCCCTTCCATATATCACGTTATAAGCTCTACATTTAACACGATCCGTAATAAGAGATATACCATAATGGTCCAACGATAATATTTTCATAGAGACAAATCCTATTGACATCCTCATAATTCATACATGCATGCATAATAACATAATGAAATAGGATCCATAAATATATATCAGAAACAATATTTAAAAGCGCTTAGAGCGTCAAGTACAAAGAGCATAAAATATCATCCTTCATCCTAATATCAATAATGGTTTCCAATAATGCCCATCCTCTCAACATGACCATTAAATATTTTGGGTGGCAATCCTTTAGTCAACGGATCTGCAATCATAATATAGGTGCTAATGTGCTCGATTGACACTCTTTATTTCTAAACTTCTTCTTTAACGATAAAGTATTTCAATTCCATATGTTTAGCACCTTTTGAATACTTATCATTTTTAGAGAAGAAGACTGCTGTGACATTATCACAATAAATTTTTAGTAGCTTGACAATACTGTCGATGATTTTAAATCTTGAAATAAAGTTCCACAGTCATAAACTATGAACAGTAGCCTTAAAACATGCCACAAACTCAGCTTCCATAGTGGACACAACAATGACAGACTACTTTTACTTTTTCATGAGATTGCTCCTCCAACTAAAATGAACAAATATCAAAATATAGATTTTTTCGTATTTACACATCTGACAAAATCTGAATCTGAATATCCTATCACCTCAAGATGATCGGACCGCCTATAAGTGAGCATATTATCTTTCATTCCTTGCAAGTATCTTAATACTTTCTTTGCAGCCTTCCAATGATCCAATCTTGGGTTACTTAGATACCTGCCCAGCATTCCAACAGCAAAACTAATGTCCGACCTGATACAAGCCTGAGCATACATCAAACTCCCAACGACAGATGCATAAGAATTTGTTCCATTTGTTTGCATTCCAAATCATTCTTGGGCACTATATAAGACTTAATTTATCCCTTTCTGAATTAGAACAACACTTGCTGAATAATTTTCCATCTTGAATCTCTCTAGAACTTTATTAATATATGCTTTCTGAGACAATCCTAACAATCCTTGCGACCTGCCATGGAATATTTCAATTCCAATCACATAGGATACCTCATCCATATCTTTATTCAAAGTTCTTAGAGTGAATTTTTTTAGTCTTATGCAACAAGTCAAGATCATTCGTAGCAAGCAAAATATCATCAACATAAAGAATCAGAAACATAAACTTGCTCCCACTGATCTTCAGATACATACACCGATCAACGGTGTTTTCTTTAAATCCAAAGAAAGTGATAGTATCATTAAACTTGAGATACTATTGTCAGAAAGCTTATTTAAGTCCGCATATTGACCTCTTAAGTTTACACACTATGTGTTCCTTTCTTTCCATTGAAAAGCCCTCAGGTTGGTCCATATAAACTTCTGTCTCTAAATTTCTATTTAGAAAAGCGATTTTCACATCTATTTAGTATAACTCTAGATCATAATGAGCCATCATTACCATAATAATCCTAAACAAGTCCTTCTTAGAAATCGGAGAAAATATTCTTTATAGTCAGCACCATCTTTCTGAGTGAAATCTTTGGCAACAAGTCTAGCCTTGTATCGTTCGATATTGCCATCTATGTTGTGTTTGGTTTTAAAGACACATTTACGCCCAACTCTTTTACAACTTTCAAGTAATTCAATAAGATTTTAGACTTTATTATGATCTATTGATTTTAGCTCTTTTTTCATGGCATCTAACCACTCATTAGAATTAGCACTTTCCATGGCTTGTGAAAATGAAATTGGATCTTCATCAATTCCTAAGTCAAAATCTGACTCTTGTAAATAAACCACATATTCATCAAAAATAGCAGATCTCCTTTGTCTTTGAGACCTTCTTAATGCCACTTCATGTGATTCATCCACTACAGGTTCATTGGTGACAAGTTCATCATGGGGTTTTGGGTCATTCATTTGTTGTTCTTGTATGTTGTCAAACGATGCGACAACTGTAGGAACAACAACCTGAGTAGAAGTTATGGGCAAAAGAATTTATACCCTAACTTCTTCAATTTTCACTTTTCGTGGTTCCACACTCCCACTAATTTCACCATTTTCAATGAACCTAGCATTCCCAGTTTCAACAATTCTTGTGCTATGATTAAGACCGTAAAATCTATACTCTTTAGACTTTTCTGGATAACTAATGAAGAAACAACTAATCGTTCTTGAATCCAATTTTCTTTTATGTGGATTATAAATTCTTACTTTCGTCGAGCAACCCCAAACATGCAGGTGCCTTAAACTGGATGTCCTTCCTATTCATAGTTCAAAAGGAGTCTTTGGAATTGCCTTACTAAGAATCCTGTTTAACAAATACATGACGGTTTTCAAATTATGCATCCACAATGATAAGGGTAAAGATGAGTAACTTATTATACTTCTAACCATATCCATTAAGATATGATTATGCCTTTCTGCAACACCATTTTGTTGCGATATACCTAGCATTGTGTATTGAGCACATATGCCTCGCTTTTCTAGAAATTAAGCAAATGGATTAGGGCATTGTCTAGTTTCATCATACTTTCCATAATATTCACCACCTCTATCAGATCTGATAATTTTCACCTTTCTGTCTAGTTGCCTTTCAACCTCATTTATAAACACCTCTAAGGCGTCCACTGATTGAAATTTTTCATGCAATAAATAGACATAGCTATAACATGAAAAATCGTTAATAAAAGTGATAAAAATACTTTTCTCCATGAAAAGATGGAACATCAAAGGATCCACATATGTCGGTGTGTATAATTTCAAGGAGCTGTGTGCTTCTTGTGGCTGCTTTCTTAATTGTTTGTTTTGTATGTTTTCCCTTAATACAATCTACACAAATACCAAGATCAGGAAAATCCAGATCAGGAAGGATTTCATTCTTTACTAACCTTTGAATTCTTTCTTTAGATATATGACCCAAATATTTATGCCACAAGTAAGCTAAACTCTCATTCACTAAACCATGTTTCATACCAACATTATGATGCGAGGTTAACAAAGTCTCAGCAAACAAATCGTCAAGCTTTAATTTATATAAACCATCATAAAGAACACCAAAACCAATAAAATAATTATTTTAAACAAATTGAAACATCTATTTCAAAATTTAAAGAATATCCAACTGTATCAAGTTTAGACAAGGAAACTAAATTCGAGCAACAGAAGGAACATAAAGAGTTTGGAAAGGATTTAAATGATGTCCAGTATCTAAAATCAAACGATACGTTCCGATGCCTTCAACTGGAGCTTTGACTCGATTTTCTATAAACACAAATTTTTTATTTGGGCTTATGGTTTGGATCATAAGGAATCTCTGCATCGTATTAAAAATGTGAGCAGTACAATCAAAATTAATCCACCAAGTATTATAAGGAACTTCTGCCAAATTAGATTCGAAACATACAAAAGCACTAGGCTTACCTTTCTTTCGAACCATCTCTTACATTTCTAGTAGTCTTTTTGAAAGTGTCCATACTTTCTATAGAAATGACACTTAGCACCCTTATGTTCCTTATTGTGGATTTAAGCAAATGACTCATTAATCTTCAATGGTCCTTTATTCCCTTTCCATCCTTCTTTCTTAGTTCTTTCTAGCTCCTGCATACCCATGAGATTGATTGAGTGGAGTCCTTGTTCTTAAGCCTTGCTTCTTCATGAATGAGCATGCTATGCAGCTCAGTTACATTCCACTTTTCCTTTATTGTGTTATAATTTATTTGGAATGGATCATACTCAGGAGGCAAGGAGTTTATAATAAACTGCACAAGGAACTATCATCCCCATTCATTCCCATGGTCCTTAATCTTGCTGCTAGATTTAACATTTCAATGGCATGCTCATGCATGGTACGAGAACAATCAAACTTCATGTTGGTTGATGTACTTATTAATGTCCTGGAAAGTGACTTATCAGTAGATTCAGACTGAGAAATTTTTTCACAGACTTTAAAATTCCTAAGCACTGTCAATTTTAGGAATTGTTGACTTAATATTGTTTGCTACTGTCATTCGCATGAACATCAGGCTCAGTCTATTTGACTTTTCCCAATCTTTATGAAAAGTCTTTGTTTGGTGGTGCTTTCTTCTGTAAGTTTAGCGGGTTTATCTTTCAAAAGAGCTAAGTCAAGATCTAGAACACCTAAGTGAAACTAGACTTGTTTGCTCCATTCAAAATAGTTAAGCCCATGGAACTTCACAATAGATGAAGCTTGCGAATGAAGAGAAACATGAACAGTTACTGTAGAATACATAAAACAAATGCTCACACATTAATGCTTTGAGTTGTAACTTAAACACATAATACAGATTCAGATAACTATCATAGAAACATTAACTATATATTGAAGTTCTCCTTTGGTCGATACAACAATATACATCATTAAACATAATTGATACTAAAATTTGGTTTCACATAATTGGCAATCATATGTACTCTAATTAGACATGCCTGCTATATTTGGATATACTAAACATATCTAACAAAGCATATTAATTAACCATGATTATGTTCATGATTGTAAAATTGAATGATCAGCCTTTGGGCGACCCTTAAATATTTGATAATCAATGAACTTCAAATTACTCATGGTAAGCATAATATATCATCATGTCATCTCATTAATAGCATCACATAATCATGAGTAATCAAATTTTACCTAATTTGACGTCTATGAAAACTTTCTAATTCGGCCACTTTGGTGACTAATGAATTATATATAATATAGACATCGAATTAAGCAATAATATATGTTTCATCATAATTCATTAATAATGCACATACACATAAATTGGAGAGAAAAAAAAATGTGCATCTTAAAATGAAAGTGACGACATTTTATCATCCCAGGCTTAAAATGGAAGTGACGACGTCATTTCGATGACATCCTTTTCGTCTCTGAGGAACGACGGAAATGACGTCACCTCAGATCCTGACAAGATGACATCGTTTTTGACATCGGAGAAACAATCGCATACTTGAAGGAGACGGTGTCGTCATCGTTCCACCATCACTTAAGAATGTTGATGTTAATAAATGAAACAGCATCATTTATAAACGTTAGAAATGACATCGTTCGATCGTCTTCTACTTTTAGATGTGGGATTAAATCAAAATAATTTTCGACCAATGCAAACGTAAGCCCAAACACATTCATGAAAAATCATATGTTCTTAAACCAAGCTCTGATATCACATGTAAACCTAATTCTTAATTATACAAATAGAAACTTGATTTCGTATAAATGTGATGCCCAAGATTTTAGAACAAATAATTTTCACGATTCAATCAAATAAGAGAGAAGTGTATCCGAATCCATTGCTATTTCTATCACTGTCCCTAATCAGAGATATGAAGCCTCTCAAAAAACTCAGTTTCTCTCTCTTTCCCCTTAACGACTGTGTGTATGTGCATTAGACATGAGTTGATGGAGAGAAGCATGCACAAGAGAAGCACGCATGTCCTTTTATAGGCAAAGAGAGGATCGATTTCTAATGGGATTACTTGATACACACATCCATTAAGTGTGTAGTTATCAGAAATAATCTCTCAATTGACCAATAAGAATTTAGCAAAATAATAATTATTAAACCTATAATTGGCATGTCGGCCATCTTACATATATTTGATTTGCACCAAATCCGATAGTGATAAGCATAAACCAAAGCCGAATCAAAATCAAATCTTGCAGAAAAAGTTCAAAACAAATTTCAAATATGAGTATTGATTTTAGAGTTCCTTTAGAGGGCCATTAATTATTTTGGAAAGCCAGGTTAAAATTAATTAGTAAAATTTTCCTTTTGAAGATATCATCTTCCACTTCTTAATTACTTTAAAAAAATTATTGGACATTTAGGTTCCATAATAAAAATCAACATGAATTTAGAGTTAGACATTAATTAAATCCACACACATAGAAGAATAAATTTTGAAAACAATTGAAACAAGTTTGCCTTTGAGTGGGACTCAACTATTTTAGAATCTAAGAATATAGAGGAAAATTTTGAATTCGAGTTATTGAACCAAGGAATGATTTTGATGAATATAAATATTCAAATATATGATATGACTAATAGTTTGTTGAAATGTATGTTGAGAAATTTTTTAGGAGCTAATTTGATCCAAGAATATTAAATAAATTACAAGAATTTGATATCATAGGATACAAGTTTGAGAAGCTATATTATGAGAAAATAAAGTTTGAAAGTTAAGAGTCAACCCTAAGTTTTAGCAAGACAGCTCTGATATGCATCAAGTAGTATACAATTGCGAGTTGACCCCAAGTTTTTGCGAGTTAACTCTCTCAAACTAGAATAGAGAACACTATCTTTCAGCCTATTTTTTAACAGACTCTCTCAGACTATAAACTGACTCGAGGATAATTCAAATCGATCTAAGTTCAACTAAGTCAGCTCTCTCGAGGAAAACAGACAAGTGCTAAAATCGAACTATTCTCAAATCGAGCTCAAGTTAGTCTGAGTCGACCCAAGTTGCTACGAGGTGACTCTACTACATTTGATAACTTTAATAACTAGTTCTATAGAAGCTATAAAAGTGTGCAGAACAACTCGAATGGCTAGTTCTAGCCTCCTAATGACCAAAAACCTATTTTTAGAGCTTCCAAGAGCTTTAAATGCATGCTAAACATTGAACAAATGAGACACTACAAAAAATTAATTATTAATGATGGCTAAATACCATCGCTAATATCTGAAAAGCCATCGCTGATATTATTATCAGCAGAACACCATCGTCAATAAGCCATCGAAAAAAGTTAGTTGCTAAAGATAATTATTAACGACAGTAGGAAAAGCCATCGCTAATAAAGTATTAGCGACAATAATTCACGACGGTAAGTCTGTCGCTTATAATAACTTTTAGATCATTTTCTAATTTAATTTAAAAGTTAAAAATATATTAGCTATTCTTATAATCTGTTGCTAATAAGCTATAATCGTTGCTAATAGTTAGCGATAGTATTAGCGATAGATTTAGCTTTCACTAATAATAGATTTTTTAAAAAAATCCAACAAATATATTTATTAAAACCTACTATAATTAAATTAATAACTAACATATATTTACAGATACTATAATAACTAATAATTAACTATCACCATAATAAATAAAAAATTAATATTATATAAAAGTATGAATTATCTAATTATATAAGATAATATTTTCAAATATCAAATTAAATATATTACATCAAAACTAAAAATAATCAATGAAGATTCTCCTCCTCCTCCTGCTCATGTACGTCATCTGCAGCAGCAGATGGATGAGAGCCGAATGTCTCAGTATCTTGTAATAAAAAAATAAAATATTATTAATAACTTTAGAACTAAATTAATTGAAATGATAAACTAAATAATTGATGCGTCTCAAACCTAAACCTTTACGAAAGGATATATTTTGATATCATCCTCCGATTTTTGAATGAATTATTTCTACGTATTTCATTCGATGATACGGAACTATAGACATCTTCGATCAATCCATCGAATGATTAGATTGAATTTTGACCCTCTGGATATCTCTTTCCTCCTACTTGAAGCCTAAACCGACACGAAGAGGTATATTTTGATATACTCTTCCAATTCTCGAATAATTATATTTCATTCGATGATATAGAGTTATAAACACCTCGATCCATCCATCGAATGGTTGGATTGAATTTTGAACCCCTGGATACCCCCTTCCTCCTGCTTGAAGCCTAAACCAGTATAGAGAGATATATTTCGATATACTCCTTCGATTCTCGAATGGATTATTCCTACATATTCTATTCGATGATATAGATGTATCTACACCTCCGACACATCCATCGGATGGACAGATTGACTTTTGACCCTTAGATCCCCTTCCTCCGACTCAAATCTAACTATGTAAGGTTTCTAAATATAAAATTTAAATAATAAAAAAATTATTAATATTTCTTGACTTACCTGCTGTGATAGCCGTGACAATGAGCTCAGCTGATCGTGCAGATATAAATCTTGAAATATTTCAACAACCATCTCATGGATGGCGTCCCAGAAACTTTGAGGTGACTGACAAAAGAAGCCTCTGCACGACCTCCTCGACATATGCATCACCCAACATCTGAGTCATCGAGACTTGAGAGGAGCATGTTGAAGACTAGTAAGCTACTGGAGGATCGAAGCTATACCCAAACTCTATGATCCGGCTCCTACTCACCCCTCCGGTGGCCTTGAGCCATTCTTTGAGGTCAAGGAGGGGCTGAGAGGATGGATCCTCACTGTGCCACACTACGACACACTTCGCGTAATTTGCCGTACAGTTTAGAACTTTATTAGTGCTATTATACATATCAGTATATATAAAAATTTAATAAATAATATTTTAATTACTACAATCCATCTGGACCTAGAATCTAAGTAATCACTGGTCCTCCTAGATTGGTGTGTGGCCTCCCACAACTGCAGCTGTCCTGGTATATTATCCAACTGTCGTATCTACAATAAGTAAATAATAAAATTAAGTTAATAAAATATATATACGATCAACTAAATATGAGATTAATATAAGTTTAGAATTTTATCAATCTATATATTATAACATGTGTATCAACGGAGCCGCTGATGTGCTTAATCAGATCCTACTAGGTAGTTCGATTCTGTCGGACCTTCTACCATCTATCAGAATAGTTCTCACTACTTCACTGATCACAAAGGACCTTCTATACGTCTCTCCGCATCCAGTGATCTGCGAAAGACTTTCAATTCGATAGTGACTCAAAACTAGACAACTCAATAGTGGATTGCCTAAGGTTGCATAGCCTATCCCGGAGCCTATGTGTGGCGACCTCCTCGAAGGTCCGACGGCTAGCCTCCACATCCTAAAGAGTCTTGAATCAGTAGTATTCCTGTAATTAGAAGCAAGCATGTATAAATAAATAGAATACAAACGTATTATAAATTTAAAATTGAATATCTTTGACTTATTAGGAATATCTCCCATGCAACGTCGCGAGCCTCCGATGGTCAACTAGAGAACTTATTCATCGACCTTGATATCAATCATTGGATGATCCCGGTAATCACATGGGATACCCCAGGCTTCCTAAATTTTCTACAAAATTGATTTTGAATAATAAATATTGAGCCTAAAATAGCTAAACTTTAAACATATTTTCAAAGATCTAGTACTTATGAGCGGCTTTGAATATGGACGAGCTCTCTATCCTTCGATCGAATAGGAGGTACCGCTAGCTGAACGGATCCTCTATCATGACACTAAGGTTAAGAGCTGGTCACTGCTCTGCGTGACCGTGGGATCAATGGTGACCCCACATTGCCTGAATCTAAGAGTAGTAAAGCATTCTAAAGAATATTATATTAAATAATAAAGGATAAAATAATCTAAAAGAGAATTTTTTAAAGTGTTAGAGTTTATCGAATGATGTGGGTGCCGCAAAATCATATGAGCTGGCCTCACGAGAGCTCTGTCCTCTGAAACCCTCTTCTTGACTATCACGGCTCTGTTCTCTAGAAGTAGTCATCCTATAATCTCTGAAAATAAAATAATAAATTTATGGATTAATTATATAATTATGGTAAGCAATGCAAAAACTGAAATGATGCAAGATAAGTATAAAAAATAAATAAAACAAGCACACCAGAAAGATAAAGAAACTAGCGGTTATGATGTCCCCGAGCTTGGGGTCAACTCTAATTCCTAAAAGGTCAACTCCATCTGCTCAGGGGTCGACTCCAATTATTCAAGGATCGTCCAAGGCAGCCGAGTCGTGCATCCCGTGCCGATGGGTTGAGTCGGGATATCTGTGAAGATGGCACCCCCTACCACCCCAATAGAGCATCCAGACAAATCTCGCCCTGAGGGTTCCAAAGTACCGTATAGCATTGCAAATAGAAAGGACTGGGATGCACATCCCATACATAAATTAAATTCAAACATCATTAATTTAAATAAACTTCATAAATTTAAATTCAAACATTAAAATTAAAAGAGGAGGGAATGGCATGCACTACAAGAAAAGAGCATTTTTGCGATAAAATTATTTACGATGAAAATATTTTATCATCACTAACAGTATTTATGATAATAAAAATATTCATCATAAATAATTCACTATTTATGATGAAAATAATTTTTCATCACAAATAATCGCGTATCAGCGATGGAAAAACTTTTCTGTCGTAAATACATATTATTTACGATGAATATTTTCATTATAAATAATTTAAGATAAAAAATTGTATGTACTTTATCATATCAGTTATAAGATGTAAATATATTTTAAATTAATTTATTTTTATTTATAGATTCTTGTGTATCTTAAAAAGTATGTACGTAATAAAATACGGTCTGAAAGTTCTAGAGCGGAATCATACGTAGCTACGGAGTATGTCATGTTCTGCTCGATGTATCTTGATAATATTAAAACAAGATTCAATCGTACAGATCGTAATGCAGATCGTGAATAGAGTGATAATGAGCCGACACTATCTATATTTAAACAAACAGTTCGATCCATTAGTGAAAGGAGATATGAATTTATGGACGTGAATGAGCTATCCAAGACACCCTTCTACGTTCT
>KE504753.1:859621-876021 GCA_000441515.1 Elaeis oleifera | reverse complement strand
ATAATTTTTTATGTTATGGTGTAGATGAAATATATGTATTTCAATAAATAAGATGGTGTGACTGCTGAGTTGTATGATTTAGCATGTGATTTCGATCGAAGAGTTAACCACTATGCATCCTATATCATTGAAGGAATGAGATTTCACACAAGGGAGCTTGAGATGCAACGACGGATCCAGAATAGTGGGATTGCTATGATAGGATATGAAAGAGAAGAAGAGATTGAATATTATGGTGTACTGATGGATATCATAGAATTGAAGTATCGGTCCAATAATTCTGCATTCTTATTTCAGTGTGAATGGTGGGATATTAACAATAAAAGATCAATATTCATATTGATCCATACTTTATCAGTGTAAATTTTATACGAACATGGTACCAGAATGAGCCGTATATATTAGCAACTCAAGTGAAACAAGTAATATATTTGAAGCATCTAAAGTATTGAGGTAATTGGCAAGTCGTACAAAGAATAACACCTAGAGGCGTATATGACATACCAACCCAACTAGAAATAGATAAAATTTAGATTTATATGAAGAGGAAGCTTTTCAAGAGAAAGAACAAATATTAGCCGAGCTTCTTGTTGATGAAAACTTATAACAACTTCTTTGAATAGAACTAATCTGCCGTCCAATAAAGTTGAAGCTGATTTTATATTTAATCTTGAGTCAGAGGGCGACGATCAATTCATAAATGACGATGAGATAGAAGACGATACATTAATTGATTATTGTGATTCAGAGGAGGACCTACACATCGAGGAAGATACGAATATTGATGAGTAGATCTATATTCTTTGTTGAATCTTCTCTTGCAATAATGGCATGCGATATAATTCTATTCATTAGAATGTAATTTATTTTTACTATTATTATTTAATATTATGTTCATTTAATGTCAAGAATAGTAGGTATGGCATCAGGAGACAGACGAGGACGTTCATATTCGCAGTCTACCCCTGAGGCTGAGGCGCCTTCACCCATTTTCACTGTCGCACCAGCAGAGTCGTCAGAGGGTCCTACACTGGCAGGTCTGAGTAAGGCAGGTCCGAGTAGTATTATTATATTTTTTATATAATAAATTTTTTTATTTGGATAGCTATCATACTAATGATTTATTTATTGTTGTTCATGTCAGTCTCCACCGATGGTGAGGTGAGGGCGAGGTTTATCGAAGAATCTCGCTCTAGAGCATTGGAGACACGAGCATCTGGGACAACATCTCCATATTGAGATACTATCCTGCTACACCAGGCCCATTAGAGGATGGTGCGAGCCATGGCAGACCGAGCTGGGTATTATATGCCGCAGCTATGCCTCCGTGATGCTTTTTGATTGGCATCACATTGTACAAGCTCAGAGAGAGATTTTCTACACCCAGTTATAGGTAAAATAAATTATACTATGAATATTTAATTAGCATGATATTCTTCTAATATTTGTTATTGACAAGATGTATTTGATATTATTGATTTTGAGGAAGATCGCATGCGGCAAGTTGTGGACGCTTATTTATGTTTGCATTTCAAGGAGTATCGCCACCTCATTCATCAGCATTGGTACCATGTGATGCAGGACCCTGGGGTGGAGGCAGCGTGGCAGTGGCCCTATGATAGCATCACTATGGATGATTGGGCTCTCGTATGCCGGCATTACGAGGATCCGGCATATCAGGTTACACATCCAAACTTTTTTTTTTTAGAATTTAATGATTGAATCATTTATTCTTAAATTCAGTTTGTTACCTACTAATTTGACTACTAATTGTATAGAGACGATGCACCCATAATATTGCGAATCGGACGAGACAGACCGTGTCGCATTGTGGGAATTCGAGACTGTTCACTCGTTATATGGAGTAGATGATAAGTAATTTTTAATTAGCATATTTAACTCTCTAACTATTTAAATTTTTTTAATTAATTATTCTCAAATTATAGAGAGATGCAGAGAGTGGCGAGCTTCTTAAGAAGATCGATATCTACCAACAGACCCACCAGCGATGGTCAGAGGAGTGGATGACGGGGAGCCAGGAGCTTTTTGTAAGTGTTTCCAATTATTTTTTCATTCGCAGTTTAATTTTAGTATAAAATTAAATAGTTATAATTTAATTTCAGGATTGTATGATAAGCATCAGATCCAACCTATCCCTAAGGGCTCGATTTCATCCACAGATGATGAGATATGTGATCAGATGCTTGGTATGAGACTCTATTATGTTAGGGGTCTGGGGCATGGGATCAATGCTTCCTCATCCTCACGCTCGTCCAGAGCAAACATCCATACTGCTTGTGATGCTCGACTGACGGAGGTGCAGAGATAGGCTACAAAGGATTGATAGCGGGCTGAGCAGTGAGCTGATGAGTTGGCTGCACGCGTCGATGAGTACCAACTGCTCCAGACCTAGATGATGGAGTAGATAGAACAGATGGAGTAGATGATGCAGCTGATGAGGCAGCAGTAGACTGGTTCGAGCTCTTCCGAGCGTTCTTCTTCCCCAGTCCGTTCTCCTTCTACAGATGCCGACACTTGACGATTTATTTATATAATTTTTTATTTTATTTTAGATCTCTTGTAATTTTAATTTAATATAATAAAATGATAAAATTTATTTGTTAGTTTATTATGTAAATTTTTATTTAATTTTTAAATTATAAATAAAAATATTATAAATATAAATTAAAAATATATATTTATAAATAATTTTAAAAAAATTATGTGTAAATTTTTAGCGACGGAATTATTTCTGATGAAATATGATCGACAAAAAATATATTAACGATGAAAATAATTGATCGTAAATAATTTTTTAATATATTTAAAATATTATAATTTTATATTAAATTAATAGTGATGAAAATATTTTCATCATAAATAATTTATAATTTAGTAATGATGAAACTTTACATTAAAATTATCATATGTGAGATGAAATATTTACGTCGCTAATATTTTTTAAATTTAATTTATAAAATTTTAATTAATTAATTATAAAAAAGTGATTCATCGTAAATAATTATTTTTTATTAGCAACGTAATAGTTCATCACAAATTATTTTTTTATGACTAAAATTTTCATCGTAAATAGTTTTGAAAAAAAAATTAACGATGAAAATTTTTGATCGGTAATATCGATTATTGATGATGAAAATATTTTTCGTCATAAAAATTATCAACAACATCATTATTTACGATTAAATATTAGCGACGATAATTTCATCACTAATAACTATTATCGACAAAATTGATTAGTAGCGATGAATTTTTGTATTGCTAATACCCTGTTCTGTTGGAGTGGTGTAGTGACAGCTCCATCACCGTCATCACTATCGTTGCTAATACTCATCAGGGGATGGGAAGAAGAGGAGGAAATGGCAAGGAAGGATATGAGGGCATATGGGGACAGCGGATCCAGTACAAGGATGGGGGATCCGACGTGAGGACGACGGCGAAGGGATTGAGATGCGGGGACGAGGGCTCTGACAGGATTCCGATAGCATGGTGGAGGAAGAAGAGGGGAGACAGAGGTGTGGGGATGGCAAATCCGACATGGGGACGGTGGATTCAGTGCGGAGATGGGGGCTCCGATAGGATTTCGATGATGCAGCGGAGAATAAGGGGGAGGCGGGGGCACGGGGATGGCAGATCTGACGTGAGGATGGTGGATCCGACGCACGATGGCACGTAGACGAGGGCTCCGACAGGATTCTGACGATGTAGTGGGGAAGAAGGGGAACTGGAGGTGGGGAAGAAGGGAGGAGGCGGGTTCGTGGTAGAAAATAATCGATCGAAAATGGAGGGTTTTAGGATACTGTATTAGAGATAGTGAAAGTTGCGTCGCTAAAGCCATCACTAATAATTTATTAAATTTAAAATAATTAAAATAAATAGATAATTAAAATTTAAGAGTTATAGCGATGGCTATGCTGTTGCTAATAACAAAACCCTCCATCACTAATAGATCTTCAATCCTTTAATGACGGTTTTCTTTTCTATTGTAATAATTCATCGATAAATATCACTATTAACGATGGCTTCTGAGCCATTGCTAATAAAAAATTTCTTATAGTGAGAGAAGAAGGAAATAAAGAGAAAATCCAAGAAATATTAATAATTTATTCAAGAGAGTATATTTACTTCCTAACTACCCAACTCTGGAGTTTTCTAAGGGTTCAAAGAAGAAGAGTAGTGCATTAATTCTCAAGCCCTCTCAGCAACATCCACTTAAGCTTCAACAACCTTGTTCAAAGAAGAAGAGTAGTGCATTAATTCTCGAGCCCTCTCAGCAACATCCACTTAAGCTTCAACAACCTTGTTATTTGCTCTTTGAGAGCTTTTGTTTTGTTTATTAATAGTTAATCATTTTCTACTGTAACAAGCTTCAATAGGGATTAAAACTTGAAAAATATCATTCAAGCTTTGAATTGGATTGTATTATTTATTCAAGCATAAAAGTGACTTAAGGGAGTAGTTTTGATTGACTTCTATTAAAAATCAACTAAACTTAATTATGAGTCTGAGCAAAATAATCATATTGTAATCCTCAAAAGATTATAGTGAAATTTAAAAAAAAATATCTTAGGAGTGGTATAGGTATTGAGTTTTAATGCTGAACCACTATAAAACCTTATATTTATGTGTGCTATAGTTGTTCTTTATCTTGATCTTATTTACTTCTACATAATTACAATTTAATCTATTACTTTCACTGCACATTCACTTAGTCCAGCATTAATAGAGTATACTTATTTTAGATGTCGAAAAACTCAATTCACCCCCTTCCTACTCTTAGGTTGTCTATTGGTTGACAAGAGCTATTTTAGAAAATTATGAATTATTTGGGGAAGCTATTAATTATGAAAATTTACCATTCAAAAAAAATTCCTCCATGCACACAGAAGAATTTTTTTTCGAATATTTTCTCTATGCTCACATTCCATTTTCAAAAATATTTCCTCCACATATAGAGAAAATAAATTTGAATAATATGAAATTTGAGGGGAATATTCTTAATTATTTTAAGAAGAAACTGAATTTAGAGTGCTCCATTTTTTAATAATTTTAGGAAAAATTATTGCCCATTTAGAATCCATGCACAAGAAGGTATGAATTTAGAGTTATTTTAAAAAGTCATTAATTATTTCCATTCATATAGAAAAAATTTTGAAAAAATCTTAAATATGTTAAAATTTGTGTTGGACTCTTATTAATTATTTTAGAAAAAAATTATTGACTACATGCACAAAAGAAATAAATTTACAATTATTTTAGAAGGCCATTAACTAATTCCATGCATGCAAAAGAAAAAATTGAAATAAATTCAAATTCGAGTGGGACACTTCTTTATTAATTTAAGAAAACTATGGCCATTTAGATTCAGCACACATAAAGTGAAATTTGAATTTAGAGCTATTTTTAGAAATATGTTAATTTAGGAAACCATTAATTGTGAAAATCTCATTCAAGAAATTTTATCCAAGCACATGTCATGAAAAGTTTTATCTTTCATGAATATTTCCCTCATGCACGTAGAGAAAAGAATTCAAAACATATTTCAATGGTATTCTTCTTAACTATTTAAGGAAAATGAATTTAAATTCTTTTAGAAAGCCGTTATTAATTATTTTAGAAATATTGATCTTTTAGAGTCCATGCTTTTTTAGGAAAATTGAATTTAGAATTAGTTTAGAAAGAAATGTTAAAATTAATTATCAAAATTTCCTTTCATGAAATTTCCACCACACATGCAGAGGGAAAAATTTTGAAAAATAAAATATTTATAGAAATAATTTAGATTTATTTAAGAAAAATATTTAAAGATTGGACTTATTTTTTCATGCATTTGACCTGTCAAAAAAATATCGCAATGACCATTGACCAAAGCAAGTGGGAAGTCCGAAAAGAAACAACCCCACCTCTATTTCTTCCTATATTTAATATGCAAGTTGGTGTCATAGCGATTGAAGGATCAAATATCCCGATGTAAGCAACTATTTATTTGTCCAATTACAAACATTCAATGGTTCCCTCAAACAATTTATTATTTCTATGAGTGTCATATTTTATCAATAAGATGTTGGAATCAAAATGGTCATTAATATTTAATATATTACACTCGTAATTTATAATGGGATGTTGGAACCAAACACAATCAATTATTCTCCCATGCATTGTGCAGGTATTATTCTTATAATAATTGTTCTTTTCTGGCTTTCTTTTACAAAATTGCACTATTGTACTAAATCAAGGAAACCTATGATGGATAATCTCCTCCCACCATCAATTGCTCTTCCATCACAACATGATAAATACACTACTCTCTTTATATATGAGATTTACATCTATATATACATAAAGCTCTATGCTATCTCCACTATAGGAGGCACTGCACTACGAATCCTTAGAGCAAGAAGATTAATGGCATTCAAGCATTCAACACTGACTACTATCCTCTTCCATCTTTTCTCCATGAAAAGTATTAGTAAGTATTACCGAACTCTTCAAAAGAATAGAAAAAGCTCAGCTGAAACTTGGCGTACCATATGTGGACTACCTTCTAAAAGATAATCGAGAAAGCTTTATACATCACTGAGTCAATAGCTCCCTGGAGCATTATAAGAGCTTTGAAGCTCTCCAAGTAATCCAAGGGGTCGATAGTGATGTTATAGGTTATAAATTGTGACATCTTGAAGCGAGGAGAAATAGGCTTCTCTATGATCCATGTCAAGAAGGGCTCGATGTTAAACTTCATGTCGCTCCCGAGCCCAATCTGATGCTGCTATAGTGCCTCGAGAAGGGGATCCATCTTCTCAAGCCTACGGTCAATGTTGGCCTCCCTTCTAAAGACTCTCAGATTGATGGAAGAGGAGTGGCCATATATTGATCCCTCTTGAGATGATGATGAAATGGGGATCGATACATCTTGTCTCATCTAAGGCTCTGCAAACAAGAGTGCTTGCTATGGGGGCCCCTTCTCGGGTTCCAAGGGTGAGAATGGTTGCTATGTGGAGCTTGTCTTGGGCGCTGAGCAGGGGTGCAACGATTGTGAGGAATCCTCCCTAGGCTTCAAGGGTAGGAGTGGTGGCTTTGCCCTAAGCTCTGAGAAGGCAAATGGTGGCTTGGTCACATTGGGACTCCATGGTCATTCCGCTCATGATGAGCCTCATGGTGCTATTTTTGCTAATTGTTGGCCATTTGCCATAGGTTCTAGACCATCGTAGTCTGTGCCAAAACTTGCTGTTAGAGCAGTTAAAACTACTTGGTAGCGATCATAGATGCTGTTTGTAGTTTGGTAAAGGTAGAGATCTTCATGGATTTTATATAGAGTCCTCGGACTTTACAAGTATATATGATTGGGCAATTGATGCTGCTATCTGTGCTCTTTGAGAATTTATTGTTGCCTTCTACCAGAACCTTAGATGATGGGATTGAGACCCTTCCTCTAGCACTAGTTTGTTGTCTCTATGAGCTGATCCGACTAAAATGTTGAGTTGGCTGCTTCATTGGAGGGCTCGATGAAGTGCTAAGTAGACTGGAGGAGTTGGACAGAGATCGCGATGTGCCTCTAAGAAAATCGCACAATAGTCACTAGGCCAAAAAGTGATTATTATAGCATGGATCGCACTTGAGATGAGGTTGAGGGAAGGAGATTGTGCTCGAACCTTCATGCCGACGTCAGATCTGACCTGAAACTGTGTGAATGAAAAGTCTTGTCAAAGAGTGTTTGGTAGGGGACTCTTTGAGTCTAAGTCATATAAACTCCTAAAAATAGTGGAGATGTTGTAAGAGTAGTACAGTAATGACACAAGTATATGAGAGCTCATGAAGCGCATTTACTTAGAGAGTCCGTGAGAGGCACCCACTGCAAAGGAATTGAGATGTGCAGATCAACAATTTCTCATAATCGACCGTACATCATGGAGATATTGCATGGGTGATTCTCCGATACTTCATGTCCTATATATCTCACTCCATCATCATGGAAATCGCTTGCAATGTAATCGAGTTGTCACTAGATAGGCAGAGGTCTTAGCATCTCTACACTACTTTGGGTTGGCCACATGACTTAGTGTTGATTGATCAGATGGAGAATTCATGACATGTTCTGATTGGTCAATCTGCCATATTAATTGTGGGCAGTCCCAGGGCATATCATAATTCATGTATAAATCAGATCAAAAATTATATTGTCACGGCTAGCAAGAATAATAACTTTATTTATTGGGTTAAATTATGTTTGTTCCCTGAATTAAGTTGGATTTTTTAAAAGTCCGAAAACTATAGAAATCTAATGTTGAGTCTTTATACTTTTTGAACCATTTTAATATGATTTTTTTCAGATTCTGACCACTTTCTCTCACCGCATCAAGGACTCATATGACTCCCTTCTTTGCATAAGTTTGAAAATTTTTTTTCTTCTCCTTTTTCTTTTTTTTGTTCGATCTGATCTTTCTGTAGCTCGTCTAATATATAGATCATTTTGTGAGAGTTTTGAAGGTGGCCCGATAGACCTTGAAAGAAGCCAAGGGTCGGGCCATTCAGGCCGAGAAGAAGGTGGTAGCTAATAGGGAGATCGAGTTTTTGAAGGTCAAAATAAGATCGATGGATATTGAGGTGGTTGATGTTCGGTCAGAAAAAATAATAAAAATCTGAAAAAAAAAAATATTAAAATAGTTTAAAAAATATAGAGATTAAATGTTAGATTTTTGTAGTTCAAAATTTTTTAAAAAATTCGGCTCAGTGCGGAGACCAGCAATATAATTTATTCTCATATATTATTAAGCTAACATTTATTATCGTCTTAATAAAATAATATGAGATAAAAAAAGATGGCAATATCTCCGTACGCTGCGAGCTCAAAGAAGTGGCGCATCACCATCCACGTGGTCAAAAGGGCAGAACAAAACAAAACGTAAAACGGCAAGTTATCTTTTTCCACTAAAATAAAGATTCTTCATCGGATATTTTCAGAACCCATCGGAGGCGGTTCCCGCATTTCCCGAGAGGATCCCAAATTCCTCTAGCTCGCTTTATTAACCAATCCTTTCTCCCTTTGCTCGCCACGTACATGACTCCTACCAGTTCCTCAAAGGAGTCAACTTGTTATATGCTAAATTAACTGCTCCCTGTTCGCATATTGCAGCTAAAGTTCCCAAGGACCAACGAATGGTGACGTTGACACGTAACGCGCTCCGCGCGCGACACGAAGACTGTCGCGGTGTCTGACGGCGGTGGAAATCGATGGCCACGATCGAATCAGGGAGCGTCCCGGCATTTGACCCCCTACCCTTTTAGACGAGCTGTCCTTTTCCTTCTAATGGCAAGATAGCGAGGGAGCGCGAGCGCTCGAGGGAAGAGTGGGGAGGGAGAGCGAAGCCGAGATCTCGAGGTATTTAAACCTCGTCTAGAATCCTCGCTTAAACCTTTCTTCCCATTTCCTTCGATTTTCTTCTCCTTTTGGAGAAGGTTTGGCGATCGATCGACCTCCGATCGGTGGCTGGTGGACGGGGAATCGATCAAGTAAGGTGGCGCTAGGGTTTTTTTGGGGAAGGAATGATGCTCTCTCTGCAGAGCGATGAGCGGCAGCATCAGAAGCAGCAGGCAGCGGCAGCGGTGGTGGCGCCGGCGCCTCCACCATCGCAGATGTTCGGATCGGGCAGGGCTGGGGTGCTAGTGTTTCATGGGGGGCCGTTCGGGAACGGGGAGCTCGAGGACCCGTCGTTCCTTCTGCAGCCACTTGATGCGTCGGCGATGTCAAGGCCTTGCCTCCTCCAAAGCGTCGTGAAGGTTTGTCTCGATTCTGATTCCTTTAAGAACTTCCGGGAATGAATCCTTCGCTTTTCTTTTTGGAACTTGTTTGAACGGGGAATATCCAATTTTGTGTGGTGGTTGGAATTGAAACGGATGAATCTTTGTTGCTGTGAAATTCATGTCAAAATTGGAATTTTGCCCCCGAAAAAGGTGTCTTTTCTACATTCTATAAATTTCCATTCTAGACATTGGAAACTGGATGAGTGACGTGACTTGGATTTTTGAATGGTCTAGGTGAGGAGGACACATACCTGGCTCTCGCTCATCAGAATTATAAATCTGGGAACTACAAACAGGCTTTGGAGCATAGTAATGCTGTTTATGGAAAGAACCCACGGCGGACTGATAATCTTCTTCTCCTTGGTGCAATCTACTACCAGGTTTCTTTGATTAACTTCTTTTCCACACACACACACACACACACACACACACACATGTATGCAGAGTAGGATAATTGTCCCTGTTCAAAACATAACATTTGTCTGGTATGTGAAATTTCTTTTCGTTGTCATTATTCTTTTTCACCTCAGCTGATATGGTGTTAATCCTGTCTTGGTTTCAGCTGCACGATTTTGACATGTGCATTGCAAAGAACAAGGAAGCTCTTGCTATTGATCCACACTTTGCAGAGTGCTATGGAAACATGGCCAATGCTTGGAAGGTAGAAGATCAGCTATTCATTAAAAATGTAGGAACAAGAACGAGAAGTAAAATGAGGTTGATGGAAAATAACATCCATTTTGTTGTGCAGGAGAAAGGCAATGTTGATCTTGCTATTCGTTACTATTTAATTGCTATTGAGGTATGCAAAGATGCTACCTACCGATTTGTTTAACGTATCCTTACTGAAGCTGTGTATGATATGCTTTTTAACACCTACAGTGGCAATTGCTGGTTATTAACTCTTTTATTGGTAGTCGAGATTATTATTTATTGAATTTTGAATATCTTGTATTCTTTGGAAGAAGCTAAATTCAAGAAACCATATTTGCAGAAGAAATAGGTCTCTTCGTTTTGAATAATGTATTCCATCATCATCATTGTTATTGTTATTTATTATCATTATTATTATTATTATTTTCATTATTCTTATTTATTATTATCGTCATCCATTTTCACGGACATGACTGGAGAGATTCTTACTTTTTAAAAAGTATGTGAAGTTTGATTGGTTCAAGTGATTGGGGAAGAGAGTTTTTATGCTGGATGATACGAAAAAAATGCTAATAAAGTTTTTGGTGGGTTCAGAATTGGATAGCTCATGATGGTAATTGTCAATATGCTCTGAAAAATTTGAAAAAATTTCCCCTTATTTTCCTACTCTTACTTTATGTTTGCATAATTTGCAGTATATACATACATGCATACATGCATGTATATACATATATTCATATACATGTAGGTATACATACACACAAATATTCATATACGTACATATACATATTATTTTATCCACCTATTTATTTGTAGTATGAGCTTCTTTTCCCACTTTCTGTAGGGAATTCAGTGCAGAATTGGTTTCTTCTTTCTTTCTTTTTTTGAAGATACTGAGAAATTGAAAATTATAGAATCACTTTACAATGTCTTTCTTTTAACTCATTCCATCTTCTTTTTGTAGCTTCGGCCTAATTTCTGTGATGCATGGTCAAATTTGGCAAGTGCTTACACAAGGAAAGGAAGACTGAATGAGGCTGTTCAGTGCTGTCGCCAGGCTCTTGCCCTGAATCCTCATTCGGTGGATACTAATATTTGCTTGTTGCTTTCTTGGTTTTGTTTTATATTTCACAAAGTTCTTACCAATATTTCACTTTATGTTAATAGGTTGATGCTCATAGTAACCTTGGAAATCTAATGAAAGCCCAAGGTTTAGTTCAAGAGGTAAGCAACAAAAACCCTCACCTACTGCTTCCCATTGTTAAATTGATGCAAATGTATGTCACTTATGTTCAGGGGTTGAGTTTGAAGTCCCAAAGCTTGTATTTCTGTATTTTTCCATGTTAGATATTCTGCTGGTTGTGCAATTTTGTATCTTCTTTTCCTTTACCTTTTGACGGAATATGCTTGAAACTTTTGACAAGTGTTATTTGATAAAACATAACATTTTGCTCATAATACTGGGATGTGAATGATATTATCTATGCTTTGGTTTCTCCTAGCATTCTGGATCTTTCATTAGAGGTGATTATAGATGTTGTCACTATCCATATTCAATTGGTTATCCTACCTGCAGATGGTGCCGGTGTGGAGACTTTTTCTAGGATTTTGTTCAGAAAAGGATATTTTTCTGAGCATATTTAGTTGCTTGGTTTGTATTGTTATGACACGAATACATTTTAAATTTTGGATACTGGACTTGGTTGATGCAAGTGATTCTTGTCTGGCAGGCATATAATTGCTACCTTGAGGCCCTGCGCATACAACCTAATTTTGCAATTGCTTTGTCCAATCTTGCTGGGCTTTTATGGAGGCTGGGGATCTTAACAGAGCCCTTTTGTATTATAAGGTAAATGGATATCTCCTTCTCATAGTCATATACAGCCAACATAGGTAGCCTGGCATATAAACTTTGAATTAAATTCTTTTCCATCTTGGGATAACGACTGAAGTTGATTTTTTATTTTCTTCAATTGTTGATTTTGAATTTGGTATAACTTTAAATCTAAAATTCTTTTTCCATCTAGGGATAAT
This sequence comes from Elaeis oleifera, assembly GCA_000441515.1. Classification (NCBI taxonomy): domain Eukaryota; kingdom Viridiplantae; phylum Streptophyta; class Magnoliopsida; order Arecales; family Arecaceae; genus Elaeis; species Elaeis oleifera. The sequence continues at coordinate 863,517 of KE504753.1, read as the reverse complement.
GAGTAAAATCAATTTCTTATTTCCTTTAATTAATGTTTTTCATTAAAATCATGTCTCTCTTTTCATATGCCTTTGATTGCTTTCATTTCTGATTAATTTTTTATATGCATATATGCTTAATATCTGCATAGGATTTTCCTTCTAGAGTACTTGGTATATGGCGAGCCCATATTACATCCCAGCTGTTGGTGTCGGTGATATATGTTATCCAGTTTTTGTGCAGATGGTTTAGTAAATTGCTGAATTTTTCAGGCATGGGATTTAAATTGTTCTATAATACATAAGCAAGTTCAATTTGAGTTGGCTGATACTGGAGAAGGCTCAGAGAGTTGGTCAGGCTGTTGATATTTACACCTGACCATAAGTTATCCCAAACCTGACTTGAACTGGTTCGTAAATAAATTAAGTCATGGGACAAATCCAAGTCGAGTCAATTATGTCCTAGAGTTTTGTCCTGTCAAGCTACTCTATAAATGCAAACAAGTGCACAGAAAATGACTTTGCCCTATTATGGTTTAGGGTTGGCTGCTGGGCGTAGGCTGAGCTAGATTGCAGAACTACCAATACCAACCCTCTCATCTGCTATGCAAACATTCTTCATAGGAAAGTTGGTAGAATTTTCTGAGTCAAACATAACCCAGATATTCAGATGTACATATCTGACATTTCAGTCCCAAAACAATGTAAAATCTAGCCAGTATAGGCTCAAGACTATGTCCATTGATATGACTAGCTCAAGAGCGCTATTTGGTAGGAGTTACCAAAAACAAGGGAATATGACTGGAAAACAATGTATAGTTTAGTTAGTGTAAGCCATAGACCATATCCTTCAATATGATTGTGTATGCCCATCAATGCAACTCAGAAGCGCTGGTTGGTAGGGAGTTACCCAAAAGGAGGGAGTTCCACTGCATTATTGGTAGAACACCCAAATGTTTAATATTTTCAAACTACTTATATAGGGTGGATAATGCTTATTGCTAATATTATAGGTGAAGTGGAAATTCCAAATAAATTTAGAAATAAAATGAGTATTTGAATGTTTCTAAATTCACTTTCAGTTAGCAAAACTTTGTTAAATTATTTACTCCTCATTAAACATTTGAAAGGTCATCTAATATCTTTTTAATAGAGTGCATGTGGGCAAAAATATGAGAACTTACATTGACGATAATGAGTTTTAAATCTACTACCATGACAAAGCTTAACGTGAAAATGCTGCGGAGTGAATGAGATCTATTGGATTATCACATTGCCCAAGTTAGAATAAGTCAACATAATGTTCATGTCTTTGATGTGTTACTATAATAACAACCAAGAAGCCTTAGGTTGCATTTGGTAGTTGGCAATCTATCCAAATTGCTGGCGATTTAAAGTGTGCCCATTGGATTACTGTGTTTGGTATGTTTTTTTGGGTGGCAATCTAAGTTACCTTGGTAATCTACATTGCTTCCCATGAGGCAATCTAGATAGCGTTGGGGAGGGGTGGCTATCCGGATTACCACTTCATGGGCAATGTCGCAATAAAATTTTAGACAAAATTATCTCTCAAAAAAATCACACAAAACCCGTAACCTGCGGCTTCTCCGCCGCCCCCCCCGGCCTGCCCACGGCTCCTCCACCCTCTTTGTCCTTCTCGATAACTGCCGGCATTTCCGGTGGGAAGGGGCGACGGCACAGAGGGGCGGGTGCGGGGTTGAGGCAATGGCTGGGGGGGCATGGGTGAGGAGCAAGTCGTCCTCGTCGTGGGAGGGGACAATGGATTGGACGAAGGTGATATTGAAGAAGGAGATGAGGTAGATAAGGGAGGCGACAAGTCCGACGATGGTGAGGAGCTCGGAAAGGCTGACGATGTGGAGCAGTGTTGACGAGCAGATCTTCTTGTGCCACCGCCGCATTAGGAAGACGAGGGAGGCGGCGAAGAGGGTGGAGAAGAGGAGATTTGTGTGTCGAATAGGGAGCGGGAGGGCATCTGATGCCTGGACCCAGGCAGCGCCATCGACGGAGGCGGCCTTCGATGGGCTGGCGGCGGTGACAGCAGTCTTAGGGAACCTTCGGCAGACGTCCATTGGGAGGCAGAGAGGGGAGCGAGGGAGGCACAACACAGCACCGCATTGGGTCCTTGGAATGCGGATAGCCAAGGGACCCCTTCCCCCCAATGCCTGTGGTTCCCCACATCCTTGGCCTACTACTTCTTTGTGCCACCATCACACCCACACCACTCTCGTTGCTTTTTATCGGGGAGAAAGAAGAGCACCAGGACAAATTAATGTAGGTATTTTGAGAATTTGATTTCACATTACCGGTAATCTGATTGTCATACCAAACATGTCAATCAAGATTCCCAGTAATTTTACTGCAACATTACCTGCATGTATCAAAGACAGTAATCAACATTATTGGCAATTTAATTGGTGGCAATCCACATTACCTTCCAAGATTGCCTAGCGATGCATCAAATGCAATCTTAACATTTTCTCTGGCTCTGGTCTATAATTATTGTGGATGGTTCTATCTTGGTTTTGAGGTCCCTCTCTTTTGTTGTGGACCCCAGAAACAAAACTACTGCCTTATTGAGACATTTGGAGTTGTTCTCTTGAGAAATATACAAATTTTGCATATATGTCTCCTGGCCATCCTTTACCAATGAAAACTAAATAGAGGTAGCGAACCCTTTTAACTGGTTTTTGTGTTTAATCAGCAAGCCCATTGAGTAATTAGATTTTATCTTTCTTGAGTACACACTAATTTTTTGGGTCTTGTTTTGCTATTTCGAAAGCCATCATTTATTTAGATTTCAATAGTTCAAAATATGTTTGAGGAGAACCCATTTGCTGTGAAGACACTGCTGCATCCCTTTTTATTTCTCCCTATTATTCTCCAATAATTGTAAGAGGGTTGCTGTCCTTCGGTCAACTTGCTTCATTCTTATGGTTGCGTAAATACCTTTCTTTGGAGATTCATCTGTATTCTTTCTATATCCTAAATATTGCAGCCCTTGCCTTATGTGTATGCGAAATTCTTATCACTGGTTGCTGCTGTACTCAATTAGGTAGTAGACCTTTTATATGTATAGTTTGGGCAGCAGAGCTCTTGTCAGTAGAGTTCTTAATAAAAAGCTGTTTGTTTGTTTGGTAATTACATTTCTGAAGCATTATGGAACTTCTAACCTCTTTTTGGCAATCAAACTAAAAATCAAGAAATGATAATAAAGGGTGTTGCATAGTCTTTTAAATTATCTAACTGTTTATGCTATCAAAAACTATTGTTATGAACAAGGTATGCTGAACCGGTACCGTCGGCCGTTTCGGTCGGCCGGCGGTACGGTTCGGTACGGTTTCATACCGTACTGAACCGACGACCCGAATCGGAAGAAAAAATAGAGAAATAGAGAGAGAGAAAGAGGAAGAAAAAAAGAGGGAGGGGAAGGAGCTGGCGGGGCCGTCGGACGGCCCCGACTGGCCGCCGTGGCCGCCGGAGGCCGCAATCCACGCACGCGGCGCCGCGGGCGTGAAACAGGGGCATCGCCCTTGTTTCGCGATTTTTTAAAAAACGTAGTTTTAAGTGAAGCTGGCAAATGGTTTGCTGGCTTCACGATTTTATTTTTTAAAAAAATTCTTAAGTCGGCAACCCAGTTGCCGAATTCATGATTTTGTTTTTTTTAAAAAAAATAAGTCGGCAAACCAGTTGCTGACTTCATAAGTTTAAACAAAAAAAGGTAAAATCGAAACAGACGTCGTCTGGTTCGAAAAAGAAGAAGGGGACGGAGCCGCGGAGGGACCAGTGGCTCGCCGGCCACCGAGAGCCTCGCAACGGAGGCACCGTCCGTCCGGTAGGTTCTCTGTCCCCCCTCTGAGCTCTCTTTCTCTCTTTCTTGCTCTCTTGAAAGCCCTATC